>LOEQ01005725.1:118652-130628 GCA_001685075.1 Bramus lutescens | reverse complement strand
GATTTGAAGAATACCTATCTAACTGAAATATATCTCTATACATCTAGAAAACCTCACTAACATGATTATAATTTTGATTATTACAGATAACTATTAACCTATATTTCTTAATTATACGTTACATTTTTTAAATGAACTACAAAATCACAATACCTTAATCAAGATCAGAAATACATATACATATAACAAAATTGAGCTCAAGTTTGTATGAATAAACCAAGACCCATACCAATGCAAATAACTCATATCTATATCAACTGCTTATAACGAAATTAGTGGGAGAGATGGAGACATGATTCAGCAGCTAAGAACTCTTGCTGGCTTTCCAAAGGATTGGAATTCTATTTCCAGCACCCACATCAGGTGAATCCCAATGCAGTAACTCAAGCTCCAAGGACTCGGACTCTATCTTCAGGCCTTTGTGATCACTGCACATACGTGACATTCACACATACATACACGACACACAGAGACAGAAGTAAAATTAAATATTTCTTTTTTAAATTAGTGGAAGTAAATGAATATACAATGGATAACACATCTTATAAGATATGCTATAAAGATGGTAAAAGAAAGTATCATTGACTGCTGAATGCAAAATTTTAGTATAAATTTAATACACAATAAAAATGTAAAAAGTCTGTGAGTTTACATCCTATAATGTATATCTAGGGCACAATACTTTTCTACTTTTAAACTGTATTTCTAGTTACAATTTTGTGAACTTCCTATAAGTTAATCACTTGTACAATCATGGCATATCCTTGTATCATCTTCACAATCATATTATGAGGCATAAACAATCATTTTCTGCTGCTGAATATATTCCAAACAAATTTCTATATTGATTACAATGTACCACTCAATATCCATTTCATAAAAGTGAACTCATATCATCCTTAATACAACCTCTACATGATTTCATTACTGTTGATGTCTTGTAGATGGAATCTGAAGTAAAAAGAGAGTAAACAATTTTCTAAAGTTTTTACAGGAACTACAAGTTGAAACAGAAAATTCAATCTTAACAATTCTGGCTTTAAACTAGAGATTAGAATGGTGATGATATGAATAATGAGTAATTAATGATAGACAAGAATGAAATATTAATGTAATATCTACTTGTAACAATGCCCTTAGACCTAGGCTAGAGGATCTTCTCCCGGCTTCCATATTTCAGTAGTACCATCTCACTGTCCATCTGTTGGCAAGCTCTGGTAGCCCTTCTTAGTGGCCTGAGCCATGGCTGCTGTGTTTGAGTCTATACTGTCCTTCATACAACCTCACTTTGCTTCTGCGTTCTTCTGGAGCCTCCGATGGAGCAGCACACTCCCTAATGTTGTCACTGTTCACAATGTCAACTGTGCCATGCCCAGGGGATGGTCATGGGTAGCCTTAGTGGGGATGATAATGATTGTCGATAAGTGTGTAAAGGATCCCAAAAGTGCCATTGAGGACAATCCTGGAAAGAGAAAGGGCAAAGTGCTAGAAAATCATCCGGCTATGGTCCAGAGGCCTTCAGGCAACTCTTTCTGTATTTTGGGTCCCAAGAAGTAAAACCAGGATTCCCATGCATTCTACATTGAAACTCCAACACAGATCTCATTAAGAGGGTATATTTGTTATGCCAGGAAGGAGAACAATTAATTTTTATTAAATGTATTAATCTTTCTATATTTGTCTTGAGTTATGTGAATAAATGAAGATTTTTTGCAAAAAAAAATTACTCTTCCTATTTAAATCTGTTGTTAAATACATGCTTGGAAAGTGCAGGGCACACAGCTATTGCATTAGTATGGCTCAGGAAAAAAATCTCTTCCCTTTTGTCCCTTAATTAGATGCTATCTATATTTCATTGAGCAAATGTTTTATGAATTAACAACATCCAGTAGGGATTCAAAGTTGAAGCTGCACATGCAAGATCATGCTGAAAAGCAAAAAAAAAATGCTTACAATCTTTAAAGGTCTTTCTTGCAGGGAAGTTAATGCCACTATGTGAGAGGAGGGGGACGCTTGTTCGTCCCGGCCTCCCAGAACTGAAATAACCACGCATAAACTGTATTCATTCAAACACTGCTTGGACAATTAGCTCTAGTTTCTTATTGGCTAACTCTTACATTAATTTAACCTATTTCTATTAATCTGTATATCACCACATGGCAGTGGTTTACCGGCAAAGATTCAGCATGTCTGACTCTGGCAGCTCCATGGTGTCTCGCTGACTCCGCCCTTCTTTCTCCCAGCATTCATTTCCATCTTCTCTACTTACCTAAGTTCTGCCCTATGATTAACCAAGAAAAGTGAAACACAATCAGAAGGACCTCCCACACCACCACTATACCTCAATATAACAAATTTTAGTTTTCCTATAAATTACCATCATCCCTTCAAAACTTTTGCCAAAGTTACAGAAAGTTACTGATTGTGTTTCTTTGTGTGTTTTGAAGTATTGGTTCTTATTCTTTCTCTTTTTGCTTCTGAAACACCCTTTCTGTATATATTTGGTATGGCCTTATAAACAACAGCAAGAGCATATCTAGCTAAACCAGAGATTAAAATGGCTAAGATATGAGTGGTGATTAGTAATTAATGATGGACATGAAAGAAATATTAATGTAATACCTATTTGTAGCACTGCCCTTTGACCAAGGCTAGAGAATCTTGAGAATCTTGTTCTGGCATACACATGAAGAGAAATGATAAAAATATGCATACATGAAAGCCAAAAAAGAAATGTAATTAAGAAGAATAAAAAAATAAAGGCTGTTTACATCTTCAGAGAAAAAAAAGAATGGTCATGTTATGAATATTTTCCTCTGAACCTCTTTATTTAAAAGTTGCTTTTAGTGTGTAATAACACTTGTCCCTTAAAGGAATGTGAGTGTTGCCGGGGGAAATCTCATAGGAAAGAAGTTTAGATGTGCTTGAAAAAGCAACTGATGAGAAACATTACTAGAAAAATGGAAGTACATGCACAAGGCTTTTTTCTTCGCCACTGGCCTCTTTGCTCTTGGCCAGTTTTCACTTGTGGACAATTAAAGATATTAATATCATACTATGTTTGTACCATTCAACAGGAATAACCATCCTTTGTGACTGTATTTGTGGGAGGTAAAATTTTAACAAAATTTCTTTTCCCATACACTGACAACAAGATGGCCTCTGGGCCTTTCAGAGAAGGGGATCAAGAGACTTCCAAAGATAGAAAGAGTCAGGGGAAGGCAGTTGTTCAGATGACAGTTTTGTGACCATAGCTCATACCCTCGTGGAGGGGTCACTCACTGAATGTGGGAGTGGTAGACTTTCTGACAACAAAGAAAGGTTTCTGAAGGCACAATCAAGGAAAGTTAGTTCAAAACCAAATATGCAAAGATTCTGAGGCACTGTCGGCAGTGCTCACCCATGCTGTGCACACAACTCTGGTGCTGCCTTGGTTCTGAGCACCCCATGTATTTACCTCACACTGTGCATGCCCTCACACTAAGCAGTACTGGCAAATGATGCCCAAAACACCTTGGTTCAGATGGAAGATGAGCATGTTATAATCTGCAAGGATTTTATTGTACAAAGAATTCTTTCTGCTCCTCTAGAACTATTAAATGATTTATTTACATAAACAGAGACTTCTGATATTAATCTACCAGCATTCACAAGTGTGTAAGTATGAAGGTAGCTATCTTTAGACTATATCATTACAGAATGTTTGATTTTTAAGAATTGCTATTTGAGTTCCTGACTTGAACTTCAAGTATATACACATGCGCACACACAGTCAAAACACATCATTAAATGAAATTTGGTTTTGCATTAAGTAAGAATTTTCAGCAATTTAAGAAATGCCCTTAAATACACTTCTGCCATTTTGTTCATGCATTTATGTGAATCAGCATTCTCAGCACAATTATTACAAAATAAAATATAGATGAACTCTAACAAAAACATTGGAGATACTCTATATCCTATAGTTTCCAAGATTTGGTCCAGATTTAATTCTTTGTGTAAAAATAAACAAAGTACTTCCACCTTATCAGAATGAAAATTAACTCACACTTTTAATCTATAGTAAAATTATGCATATATTTCAAACTTATTTAAAATAAGTTTATGTTTTATCATCAGTAAATATTTTAATTTTTCTCATATTGTACATACTACTATACCTAGGTCATCTGCAAATTTTGCAAGTAAAGGAGATTGTGAGGAGAAAGAACTCCAGGAATCTCTGATGTAGAGAATAATGTGTGGACAGGTTTGGCAGGAAGAAGGAGAATTCCACTATAGGATGTATACAATTAGGCAACCTAACCTGTCCTGCAAAGAGAGTACTATTTATCTCCTTCCCCTGTCTCTGCTTGACTCTCTCTACATATCTTTGATCACACTCTCTCACACATACAAACACAAGCTTGCCTTTTGCTCTCAATTTGAGTGCATGATACTTGAAGCTCTATAAAGTGCTAAGTGGGACAACATAATAATAACCGAGGAATCAACTCAGTGCTGTTGAATTCTGGAGTGGTGAGAGAACAAAATGAGAACGGGAGTGGAAACAGCACCAAGTGGCTTCCCTACCCTAATGGTGACCTAATAAAAACTGTGTTGCACCGTCTGAACTCCGCCAGTCCTATCTCAGGATGCTGTGCGATGCCCAGCAAACAACCAGGAGACTTCTCTGAGATGCTCTCTCATGAGAACACTGCTGCCAGACATTAAAAAGGACCATGTGTACAAGGACAGATCAAAAAAATTTCCACATATACCATGACCCTGGGCTCTGTGAGGAGTCAGCATGCTGCTCAGACCAACTGAGCTCCACTCTGTGCCTGCCTTTCTTTACATTTTGTTCTTTTACAAACCTATGTGATATGATCTAGTCCTATTCTTTCCAAGAAACAAAGCATGTGTGTGCGTGCGTGTGCATGTGTGCATGTGCATGTGTGTGTGAAATTATGGTATGACAGAATATTTTACATTGCCCATCAAAACCGAAAGTATTAATTAACTGGTCCTACACAGAAAATCTTAAACAGTCTGAAGCCTAAGACTCAAATTCCTGTGGAAATCTCCAGGCATGAGGGAAGATCAGAAAATACTCTCCGGGTATAGATCTTGGCCTTCATCTACAACTCCTTCTGACATTTAAGGTAGACCAGGAGGAGGGAGAGAATAAACGCTTTTCTATATTTACCCTTTGCTTGAGAAACAATCATGCAGCTCTTAAAAGTCCAATAAAACACTGCCGAGTGTGCTAAACCACAATTTCTGCATCCTCTGCTGTTCAGTTTCGACTCTCTAGAAAACTCCATAGAGCTCTTGTTAAAGGGTGGATCCCTAAATTCCACCCCAGAGAAGGCACACCCATGCTCTACTGCACTTTGCATTGAAATCTGTGTTTTAAGCTCCTTGGCGAGAGACCTGATGCAAGTACATGAGAAAGCATACATTTTAACAGCAGCAATATTTGGATTTAGGATGGCTATGTGCTTGAGAGATGGTTTAGGTGTTAAAAGCGCATGAGCACCTACTGTGCTTGCAGAGGACCTGAGCCGGGTTTCTGGAACCTGCAAGAGTCAGCTCACAATCTCCTCTAACTCCAGAGAACTACGTCGCTGGTTTCCATGGATACCTGCACTCACTAGTATGTAGAAAATACAAACACATATGCATAAAGTGAATTTTGATAAGAGACTGGATTTGTTTAAAGAAACTTCAAGTCCAGACTGTGGGAAGATGTGGCTCAGCCTAACTCCCTTGCATTGGGATATAGGGTCATATTGCTTTAGGGTTGCCGCTGTTCTTATTGTTAAAACGAACAATGCCTAAGGTAGCCTAACTGTAAAGAAAAGAGGGGAATTTCTCATCCAAGTCTGGGGGCTGCAGTTCCAAGACTGGGGATTCCTATTTGTTTTGGCCTCTGGTAAAGTTCAAGTACTGAGTGATTGCACAGCATGGGACCACATAGGAAGAAGTTTCCTAAGAAACAGGAAACCAGCAAGTGCTTGATGGTAGGGACTGACTTTTAACAGGGGTTCACTCTGACCAACTCTTCTGACTGCAGCTCCCAGGAACTTCAGGAATTCATGGTTGCTTTGACCTATTAAGCATCCTCTCCCTTTGAAGTTTTCACAGGATCTCCACATTCAACCCATATGCAAGCTATCACATCGATGAACAAATAAAAGAATATAACCCAATGGAATGTATTTACATATGAACTGTAAAAAGCTGATTAAAAATACACAGGAAAAATTTGTTTAATGCCAGCTGAATATGTTTCTGACTGACAACAAAGAATTTGAGAATTGTAGGTAGAAATGCATGAAATGGGGTCAACACTGTTGTCATTATAATGAAGATTTGAAGAAAATGAGGACAGAAGTCAGAGAAATATCTCAGAGATGAATGTCCAGAAGAAAGATACAATCAACGTAGATGTTAACCACATTCAAGAAATAAAATAGTAAGGCTGGTGGTGGGGAATATTGATCAATGGTATTTACATAGCATGCACAAAATATATGAGATATAAGATCAATCATCAGTATANTATATATATATATATATATGCAGAGAACCATGGAATTAGCTCGGCCTAACTGCCTTGAGACACATGAGTCGTTGGTTTATGAAGTTAGAATCCATGGCCCTTGAGGCACAATCTTCCTTCCAGTTCCTGAGAGACAAATGCACTCCATCAGACAGTGAGGCATTCAAGTCAGTTTGTGTTTCTTTGCATCTTCCCTCAGTAGTCTAGGAAGTATGAAGGCTTGACAGGATAACTGGTCTTAGACATTAATCTTGTGGACCTTCTATGACTTTCAGGCTTCACTGTGTCCTGGCAACTCCAACTGAGCCTGTTTTTATTCCTTGAAGCAGTTTATGGTACCATTGGCCAGGTAAATAAGGGCAAGTGTGTGCCTTCACACATACACACACACACAAATTACCATGATCAACTTTCCACAGATTTATATTTTGTAAAACAAGAAAAGATATTTCCTTCTATACAACAATCTGGACACAGAGTGACGTGTAGGATGAATGTCACTGGCCTCACATGTGGAAAGACAAACATACTCATGACTGTGGTTGACCTCTTTGTGGTGAGATGACAGCATCACCTGTGTGTACGAATCTGCAACCATCTGTCCCATGGGTTAAGGCATTGGCATTCCATCTCTAGAGGGTACCACCAAATCATAGAAGACTGTGAGCTATTTTCATGATTTCTCTGCAGCTGTTCCTTGTTTGCTTGTGAGTTTTATTGAAATGTGCATCTTCTTGAAAAGAGCTTTCTCTCCACCCTGTTAATCTCTTCCTCACACCTCTTGTATTGCAGGACTCAGCTTGTGGAGTTCCCAGCTTACCAGTGACAGATATTAGGGTGGGAGACATGGGCTCCAGGCTCCTAACAGAGCCTCTGCTATTCAAGAGGACAACTCTGAATAAGCCTGACCTCTCAGAGATGACCGTTATCCTCTTGTTACTATACAGCAGGGCCTTGCATGGTCCAGGCCACTGCTCAGCAGCTGAGCTCATCCCACTCAGAGCTTACATTACCTTTTCTCAGCTTGTAATTCTCTCTAGCAGTAGAATTCCTAAACCCAAACAAAGGTGAGAGAGAGAAGTGAGAAGGAGACCACCTTTTGCTCCTTGTAGTGGGAAGTATTCCATCTTCATGACAGATCTATGTTTTAGCAGAAGTTGCCAGCAGGAAAATACTTCCTAGCTTGTAGATTTATTTTTCATTATGAGTACATATAGTAAAACCAAATTATTATAGTCTAGGAATAAATTTTGTGTTAATCTCAGAAAGCCATTGAACTATTGCCAGACACTTAAATAATTTCCCCATTTACAGAAAGCACAGGGTTTTATTTTTCCTCCTGCTGAGCAGTACAGAATTGCATGGCAAGGCCTCTCCTTTGAACTCTACCTGTTGAAGGTGGTGTGTCACCTACTCCCTTTCATTTCTTTGTCTCTCTTAGCTCCGGCATTGCCATGGTGACAGGCATCATTTGGATATGTCTCTCAGAGCAGCCCTAAAGCATTTAAGGGCGCTTGACCATTCCTCTCATTATTAACCAATCACCTGTACAGAGAAACTTTATCTCTAGTCAGTGCAATGCATTTTATGATTTTTCTATATCATTTCTGCAAGTTCACAATGGATTTTTTTCTTTTATTGTTAAGAGCTCTCAGCTGAATATGCTAATATGTGTCAGGACTATAGCCCCCAAAGCACAGATTAAAAAAAAATAAAAAATGTAATGTTCTTGAGTTTAAGAAAATGAGTATTTGTTATAAGAAAACAAGAGTGCATTTGTTCTAACATTTGTGGTTTATGAGGATATAAGGCAGATCTCAGGGTCATCAGCTGAGTTGGGGATGCAGAAGAGGAACTTGTGTGCACACAATCCCAGGTATAATGTCTTGGTGGCTCTGGGTTTGGCATTCCTAGGGCTTTGGCATCCTGGGGATGATGGTAGGGTGATAACCTGAATGTCCTCCAAATGGTCAATTTGTGGGTATCTTTCCTCAGAGTTCTAGGGCTGCCCCCTTGTGGCAATCCAAGGTAATATGTTTGGAAGATGCTGCTTCCAAAATTCAATAAAGGCTATGGAAGGAATTTAAAACGTGAGATCTTTCTCTAGGAGGAAGATAAGAGTGATCATGTTTTACCAAGAAAGTACATAGGTTAGGGGGCAGAGGACACTGACAAAAATTGCCACTTTGCCGGTATTGTGTTGGACAATCATTTAGCTTCTCCTGTCCTTTTAGTTGTAAGTCAAAGCAGTTAACAAGGGAGCCATCTTTCCGCCCCCCCTTAGCTTCTCTAATCCAAGCCACAGAATATGTACAGTGTTACAATAGCACTTAATTAATCTCATACGACCGTTGTGAAGAATAAGTGAATTAGCACGCAGACACTGGAACACTCCTAGTAATATTTTAGCACGTGAAACAACAGCCCTCTATAGGGTTCATGCTCTCAGCTGCAGCACAAGTCTGTCCATCTCGTGTGTATCTCTCCAGGTTTTTCTGAAATACGATTTAAACCAAAGACCAAGGAACTAAGAGATGCGTCTTAATTCTGCATAATTGTGTAGCATTTAGTCGTCTAAGGTGTGACTGCACAGTCCGTTCTGTGCGACATAGATCCTGGCTGGTGACAAGGGCAGAGGGTGATTGACACAGGCAACGTTCAGACATTCCACGGTACCGCACGATCACCGCATCATACATCTTTGAATTGGGTAATTGCAATGCTATGCCTGGGGATTCTGCCACCGACATGCATTCAGGTGTCTGTCCCAGGCAGCAGGCGTCCTTAGGAATCAAGATCAGAACAACCACCCACTGACCTGGAACAGTGTCAGCTGCAGATGTACTGCAGCAAGATGGGCCTGTGCCCAAGGCGCGTGGCTCCCTGAATATGTTCAGTCAGTCATTCTTAGACTACAGGAACTCATGGATCAAAAACCATTGTACGGAAACCAGAGAAACTAAGTCGTCCAAAATACAAACATAAAACTAGAACTGGGACAAACATCTTCTGGTTGTAATGATTTACTCAATTTCTTACAGTCTGTAAAGTAATAAAGAAAATTCAAATCATCAATTCCTATGTTCTAGGTTTTCCCTGTATCATATGTGGGATAAATACAGACTGCATTTCCTTTGATCTAAAATTACTACTTTTCCCCATTTGAATATATTTTTAAATTATACATGACATTTTAATGTGATAATGTTCATTTTTCTTACTGAGGAAAGCCTATTGATAAATCAATGCTGCATTTATAATCATTGATGGCATTTCAGATTTAAAATTAGAAGAAGAGAAACCAATGCTGAGTATAACACAGTATGAGGGAGCCAATGAAAGTTTTCCTGAGTATTTTCAGGTTATAACCAGCAAGAGATATCTTCAAGTTGTAGAACTCTTGGGATTTTAAAATATACACATATATTTGCTCACTAATACTCACACACATGCACACACACACACACACCAAGAAGTAGATACACATCACATTTCTCAAACCACTTCTCTTGCTGCTGATATCATCCCCAAATCCTCGTGTGGAATATGCATGTCTTTGACCACGGTGTAGACCTTGGAAAGAAGAGAAACTAGACTAAGAGAAGCCCCAACTCCTTTTAATTTGCAACACATCAGGACATTGAGAAGTCTGGCTAGGTGAGTCTTCTAATGCATATGAACAGCATGGTCCAAGATTTGGACATTAGTTTCTGTTTATTTTTTTTCCTGTAATCTTTTTGCCAAAGCTCAAGTTCCAGTGAGGAGAGTCAGACTTCTGGGAACTCTCAAGTTTGTACTAGCAACTCTGACTCTTCCGTGGACCTTTCCTAACTTCCCGAGCTAAGAAGTAATGCCAGTGCAGCAGTATATCAGGAAGCAGGAGACAGAATGCTAGAACATTTGCTCAGTCACAGAAACCTGTGTGGGGCATATTCTATGTGCCCCTTTGTGCCAGGAGGAAAAAGAGGAGACTGTCTCAAATTTTCCAGTCAGGATAGCAACATTCATAGCTTCAACTACTTGCACATTCTAATCACCTCCAAGGCTCAACATCTCAATCCCACCAAGGTGAACAGCAAGTTTACAAGTGTGGTCTAAGCAGACCACAGATCAAAGAACACCGCACATGGGAATCTCTCTCTCTCTCTCTCTCTCTCTCTCTCTCTCTCTCTCTCTCTCTCCTCACATGAGTTACTGAAAAAGACTGCTGGCTTGCCTGATGCCTGATGCTTTTTCAGAGAGAAAGGACGAGAGCCCAGACACAAATCACATGCTTACGTGGCTGATGTCCTACTGCTGTTGGCTTGAAACTCTTAAGCTCTTCCTCTGAATCTGCATCTTTCTGCTTGATGGTGGGTCAGTGTGTATGTGGTAAAGGGATATTGCATGCCCTGTCCCTGCTTCCTGTCACTGGAATCTGCATATATCATCTATAATGCTGTGAGCAACAGATTATGACAGCTGATGAGGCCAGTGACCCCAAAGGTCAAGTTGTTTGTTACATGTTCTCACTGTAAACTATTCTCACTCAGAAAACAGGAACCAACCAACTCCATGGGATCTATTGTTCTTCACTTGGTACTACTGTAGTAGCAAACTGTTGATATAGAAATAGTTATAGAGAATAAAGAAGAAATGAATAGTCAACCAGGGCTCATTTATCCTCCAGAAATCAAAAAGTAAAGCAATCACTAACTTAAATTGGTACAATTCTACTATTACATTAAAAAATCGCATATGGATAGATATCTACATGTACATGTATATACATACAAAATGTATATAGAAACTGTATATATAAGCAATTTATATAAGCTCCTAATATATGTTCTATAATCTCAGTGATTTTGCATACATCTTGAATTTTCTAATTTAAAAGTAACATCTAAATTTTTAATTGTTAAAATATGAAAGATTTAATTTAAAGCACTTAAAACTAACACTACACATTGCAAAGGTTGGTGACAAATAAAATTAGTATTTTTACTTACTTCAAATATTTATATGTAGCAATTAAATGCTAAAAGGAGAGAGAAGTAAGAAAATTTGTTGCTCTCTTGCTTGCTTTTGATTTATCTTTGTTAAGGCAATAGGGTCTCACTCTATGGTCCAGGCTGGTCCTTAACCCTGCAAGATTCCTGCCTCCAACTGTCTAGTGATACAGTTGCAGACACATGCCCCTCTGCCTAGCAAGAAAAAGTTTTCTAATTTAGTACACCTGACACGCCTTTTCTCCTCCTGATGAACTCAACACTAGGCATTGTCATATTTTACTGTGCCCTGTAATTATTTTTAATAATGTTTAATTTACTGTTTTTAAATGTCTTACATTAATTCAATGTACCTTGATCATATCCACCCCCACCCTACCTCCAACTTTCTCCAAGACCCCTCATTGCTTCTCTCTCTCTCTCTCTCTCTCTCTCTCT
>LOEQ01005725.1:87242-109595 GCA_001685075.1 Bramus lutescens | reverse complement strand
TGGAGGGGGGAGGGCCTTGGACTTCCCACAGGGCAGGGTACCTGCCCTCTCTTAGGACTGGAGGGGGAAGGTGGAGGGGGTGGAGGAGTGGGAAGAGGGGAGGAAGGGGACATTTTGAATGGTATTATTTATAAAGCAATAAAAAAGAAAAGATTAAATGAGATGAACTTTTGGAAGTTTAAAATTAGAAGCATCCCTGTCGAAAGAGTTTTCATAAAGTATCTTTTATTATAATATGTAATGTTCTACTTGTGAAATGCTTAAATATACAGAAAAATATACTAAACAGAAGCAGAGTAAATTATGTGTGTCTGTGTGTATGCATGCATATGCATGAATATTGACTAAATCAACAAATGAAGAATATAAGGTGCTCAAAATTGGTATGCAATGGAATAACTAAACACTGGAAACCACTTTTGTGGACCACTTCCATCTTCACTAGAAGCAGCAGTGACTGCTCACAAGCGCCTTTTTAGAGCCAACCTGGTGGCGTTCCTTGGTGGAAGGAAGGGATGGCCAGGGACATTAAGCCCTCGATTGAGATCTTAGCCTCTCCCTACCATGCTTCCTGCTGATTGTATGTAATTATTTCCCAGTGGCGCAAGGTCATAATGTCTTTGGAGCATCGTGGAAGATTGACTGGAGAGAGAACACTGTCTGCAAGTCTATCAGTAAGTTGACATCCATGCTGGGATGACACTTTGCAGTAGTGCAGCTGTCATGGATTACACACTTTGGCAAGTTCCCCCTTCACCTACGCAATAGAAGAAAGCCCAAAAAACTTATTGTTAGATCTTGCTGGACTAGGCTAGAATAATTCCTTGGGTCCCATCATTGGCTCTTCCCATGGTCAGCAGATGTCTGTTCTCTTGTCCCATGAAATGTTTATATAACCACAACTCTCTGACTCTCTAAAGTAAGTACTGTTCTTCAGGTATGCTCCTAATATTATCCACCATTGTCCCTCCTTCAAGAAGGAATTGCTGCTCTGAATTAACTGATTAATATAGAAGAATGCGTGGTACAGGAGACTGCAGCAAGATTGACAGGATGAATGTTCGTGCAGACCTGGAGTGATCAGTTCCAGTTAGAAGATACGTTAAAGATGCTTCCCAAATGTTTAAGTGTTATATTTAGTTTCAGATCATGTGACTCAGTACTTTTATTTCTTTCAAATTTTAGAATAATTTTAAAACAAGTACGCTGTATATTCATAAAAAGTTAAGGTAAGAATGGAGGCAATATAAAAGTTAATTGATCCAAGAAAGCTATTTTTTATTTACTGAAAAGCAATGGACATTTGAAACACAAATATGGATTAATATGCATTTAAAATCCTCCCCCTCTCTCTGCTGTTTACATGATACCCCACTAACTAAATCCCATTTCCGCTAACATTTCACTCCACAATGACACACTCCATATTCTCATTGACTTTGGGAGCCACATACTGTAATAAAAAGCTGTGAATAAGCAATTAAGGAAGAAGGCTATTGATTGTCTCTCTCAGAAATTGAGGAGATATTGGTCTACTGAGGTTTCTCTGGGATTTGAAGTTTTCAACCTTGGTTTTTGTAAGAATAAGCAAAGATATTCTAGAATTTGATTGTTGGTTTTGAAACACAGGCATATTGAAAACATTAGGCAATATTTAAGTTTGCATCCATTTACTGCATTCTCTTGGAAACAACTATGTGCTTCGTAAACAAGGGTGCATTGCGATGAGTGTGCAAGGCACCTCCTGCAGTGGAAACTCACTAGAAGGTAAATCTTAGACACTCTTAACATGAGTAACCCAGTTTAGACTCCAAAACTGAACCTCGGGGATTTATTTAAGGATGAAAATTAACTGACCCTCCTTTCTTACTTTATGTAATGATATTAAACCTTCCTTATATAATATTATATATGTATATATAATCATAGTCTCATTATTTATCATTACATGCTGTGTACAAGGCAAATACATTCAGATCAGTCCCACCCCACCCTGTTTGCCCTTGCAGTCCCATTTAAAGTAACTATAATATCCCTAGCTCTTTCCATATTACCAAACAATGAGTTCATCTCAAACCTGTGCTATTCGTATTACCCCTAGATTTTGCGTTCAATCCAAAAGATGGGGCAGAGAGAAGAAACAGACTGAAATGCTTGTAAGGGGAATTACACTGCCTTATACTTCTAATAGGTCAATAAATGTTTGGGGCACCAAAAAAGATTCCAGGTGATTGAGAAGAGCAGTTCTGCCTTGAACTCAGTCTGACAGATCCAGGCCAGTGCCAGGCTTACACATAAAGCCTGCTGCAAGTCAGTTCAGTTCAGGATGTTCTATAGGATAGTGTGTGTGCCTGAGGTTCTGCAGTCTAAAGAGGATGACAGTTCTGAGAAGGGTCCCAAATAGATCCCTGCTCAAAATTATTTCTCTAAGTAATAAATGACACCTTTTAAGATGCAAAATTTGGCTAACTACTAGTAGAACTACTATCACCAAACAATTTATACTGCTTAGTACTCAGCATCAGCAAAATAAGAAGGTTCTAATATTCATAGAGCATTACAACAACTCTGCCACACCATTGCTTATTTCTACCCCATAGCACTAATCCACAAGCAGTCAGCACTATTGCAAAGTTATAGAGAAATAAATACAACTGGTGTGTTTACTTCCTGGAACTGACTTCATTCATATCACCCATCTTTTATCTCAGAGTCACATGCCCTGTGTCAAATCCATGGGTGTCTTGTCATTTACATCCAGCCATCTTCCCATGCTCCCTTGGTTTCTCAACTTCTATATACACTCTCCTTTGTCCCTCCTCATCTTACCTTTCATATCTGTAATGTTACCATTTTCTGAAAGTCTTACTTTGAATTGCTCATTGTGGATTTTTTACTCTAGAATGCAAGTTCAAGGACAGAGGGGATGTTTGTTCTATGTACTACAGCACAGCCAAAGAATAAAGCTCTATGATCAACAGTAGGTCCCAGTGAAGAAACAAATTAATGGTTTCTTTGTTAATCTGTTGACAGATGAGAATTCAGAGACTCCAGACTTCATCAGACTTCATTCATGCTGAGTCTGCTGTGTTTCAAACATAGCTTCCTACGTGACAATCATCAACCCTCCTCATCACAGCACCAAATTCTCCAGCTACTGACAATTCTTGTGTGATCAGACCAAGCTCAGCATTCCAGCTGACTCACATCGGGAGATGCCTGGTCTCTTTAGTTCCACCAGTGGATCCCACAAGCCTGTCAACACCAGTCTCACCTCTGGCATCCTGACCCGCAACATTCCTGAGCACCCATATTTGGGACTGAGTCTATGGTCCTGTCTCCTTTGCATTTTTCCCTGTGTGTCACAGTTCTACGTCTGAAGTACCCTCTAATAACTGCTGGTGAACACACAGAAGTCATCCTCATTCTCTTTGCTAAAAGTAGCATTTAATTCTGGTTTAGCTAGTAATGTAAGAAATAGAAACTCCCCCTTTGTCTGCATGAGCAACAACAAACTTGTGACATATTTTTCCTTTTAAACAGGAAGACTGAAGGGCACCTATCATTTAAAAAGTCAGGCTGAGAGATCACAAGCTCCGTTTTCTGTCCACATCTCTGATTCTACATCACAGTAAGCAAGCATGAGCCCTTTTTCCCGCCCGACTTCCCCAGTTTAGCAAAACCCCTCTTAAAGCTTTTTGTTAGTTTTGTTTTTCTCATTTTGACAGGTGACTCTTGTTTTGACACAGACTACTGAGAGCAAAATAGAGCCAATATTGTTTTTCTATGGCTAAATTGTCCACACCAGAGAACTTGTATCGAATACTTAAACCGGATCACACTTTGTCTCATCTCTGCCATTCTTCCAAAGCCCAAATTCAGTGAAAGCTTGTAATCTGTCTACGGAGACCACAAACATACTGATAAATTGAGTTATACACACACTTGCAACAGTGAGAAGAAAATAAATTTGTCCACTATAAATGACATTTTCATAATGTCTATCAAGCAACTCCTTAAAGCTGTAAAAACATTTTAATGATTGTTAATGTTTGCTATCTCCCTGCCTGCGCACAGCCCTTGGTAGCAATCAAAGTCAAATTTAAGAATGCACTCAAAACCACTGTGTATGCTCGTTGATGAAGGAGTAGATTTCCTCCACTGGTTTTGGTGAGTTTGAAGAAAGTTGCAGTCTATACTGTACCAGTTATCAATCTAAAGAGAAGAAAATTCAGAAATTTTTAGATATTTATCTTTTCAATTGGCGGTTCTAATCTTAGTTCTTACCCTTTCTTAACAATAACATGTTTTCCTTAAAAACATAGTGTTTCAAAAAAAAGTGAAAATGAATTTGAGTGTGAGGTCAACATTGCATGTGAATGGCTCTCATCCAGGTGGAGACCAAACTGAAGTTACAGCTCCAGACAATGTTTGCAGATCTTAGAAGAAACCATTCAGTCAGTAGACACAGCCATCATGTATGGCAGACAGCAGACTTCACGCTCAGGGTTATACCCCACTCTAACTTTGGGGAAAAAATCAAAAATTTAGGAGTATACTAGTAGAAAGTTAAATAATGATAATAGAAATAATATTTCACCTTATTTGTGCACTGAAATCTCCAACTCAAATCCTCTCTCCAGTTCCACAAATGACAAGTCAGCATATACACAGATGACCAGTTTAAGCACGAAGTAGAAGAACGCAGAAGTCAGCTCTGAAATCTGCTTTTCTCATAACTCAAGGTGTTGATGCAGATTTAAAGGACTGATGTTTATTTGAACTAAATTTAAATGGAGAAGATCATTATGAAATAAGCAGTACAGGAGAAAGGCTTTTTATTTAAGCAGTAATCTGAGTATAATTCTAAGAATTCCTTTCATTTTTCTAGACTTCATTTCTATATGACTGGGAAACACTCGATGCCCATTATTTCAGAGAAACTCACAAGTAGCTTCCAGTCTTTTAGCATTTATTGGCTTTTTGAACTATCACATGTCTGTATATTTGGCAATGAACCAGTATCAGAAAAATCATATCTGACAATTTGGGCATTTTCTCTGTGAAAGGGTTTATCTAGTGTCAAGACTAGTTATGTTTATGGGCCTGTTTAAACAATATGTAAATATCTGTTATAAGATCATCTTATTCAGTTCGTGCTCTAGACAGGCCATAGTGTTCTGTATAATTAGGGGAAATTACTTTTGGATATGAAGACAACACAGTTGGTTATATAATCCCTACCCCTTAATCCCTCACACACCCACACAACTCTGTATTCTATTTTAATGTGACTTTTAAAAATTCATTCTGAATTGCACATAGCCTTCTGTTCTTGTATGATTAGGTTCGTTTCCTGTAATAATCTCCAGTTGAATCTACTTTCCTACAGATGACATAATTTCCCCCTTCTTTGTGACTAAGGGGACTGCACTGTGCATATGCACCATGTTTTCTTTAGCCATTCGTCTATGGATGGACACCAATGCTGACTGCATGGCTGCAGCTGTAAGAGATGCTGTGATGAATATGGACTTGCATAGAGATGGATCTTGGTGTGTGGGTGGATACCCAGGAGTTGTGACAGAGCCTGACTTTTTAGATTTAGAAGAAACCTCTGTATCGATTTCTTTAATGTCTGAACTAATTTACTTTCCCCAAACTATGTGCAACAGTCTTTATTGCCTGTGCCTTGGACAGCATTTGTTTGTAGTTTTTTTTTTCTTGTCTTGCTGGCAATGCAGAATGGAGAGAGAGAGAGAGAGAGAGAGAGAGAGAGAGAATTTCAGTGTGGGTTTGATTTGTATCTCTCTGATGGCTAAAGATGACAACAATTTCATATTTTTATTAACCATTTCACTTCATGTAAAATGTCTGTTTATTTTCCTGGTAATTTCTTGGATTATTTACTCTCTTGGTATTTAATGTTTTTGGTTCTTCTCTCTGCCTGTTGAACAGCTGGCAGAGACTTCCTGCCATTCTGTTGTCTCTTTCTGGAATTGGTTGTGATTCTTTTGCTACATCAAGCTTCTCAATTTGGTGTAATTCCATTTGACAATCATTATGACAGTCATTCAGATTATTCCTTAATAACCATATTTATATCCTATGCTCCTTCAAATGCCTAGTTTTTTTTAACCTGGTTTTGATAAAGTGATAGATAAGGACTTAGTTTCATTCATCTACATGTGTATACCCAGTTTTTCACCATATTTTTTAAGCTAAAAGGAAATTTTTAAGGTTTTTAAAAGCAATGTATATTTTGGTGCCTTTGTCAAGTTCCAATGGCTATCTATGTGTGGGCTTTTCCAAGCCTCATTTTCCACCATCTTCTTGACAACTTTTGTGACAGTAAAATGTATGCTAGTATGATTGAAATATAATTTCAAACCAGATATTCTGATACCCTCAGCATTCCTGATTGCTCAGGATTACTTAGACTACCATGGTTTCTTGTACTTCTAAATGAATGCTGAAGGCTTTATATTTCATTATAAAATTATATTTTATTTTATAAAATTTATAAAATTATATTTTTATAATTTCAACAGTCTCTAAATGGAGACCATTACTATCTCTAGATTGTTCATGGTAATGTGTGCATTTTATGAGTATTAATTCTGCTTAAAAGATCAGCTTTTAAAGTACAGTTAGCTAAAGCTTTGCTTGTCTTGGATGATTTATTATTCAGAGTATTGAAACCAATGACCAAAGGGAAATTGTAAGCTGTGAGCATTCTGCTTGACAGCCTTGTTTCTGCCCCACTACCTCAAAATTACAACAGAGGTTTGAGATAAGGCAAAAAGTATTGTATAAATTATTCTTGACTGGGTAATTCCTAGATTGCCCATAACCACCAAAAAACTTATAACTCAATTTGTTATTAATTTATATGGTGCATACATGCACACACATATGTACATATATATGTGTATATTCTTATTTCCAGTTTGTCCCTCTGTATCCTCTGTATCTATATTCTTTATATTAATAGTTGGTTCTATGGCTATTGTGAATAGTGAAGTCTGCCAATGAGGAATTCTCTCTAGAAAAGAGCATAGTGTTTGCTGACAACCCATGTACGTGCTCTTCCTGTATTTCCCAAATCACATGGAAACTGATTATATATAATACAGTACAAATTCTAGGTGTATGGTTGTTACACTGTGTTCTTGAGAGAATGAGATGTGTGGAGAAATGCCTTTACTTATTTAGACACAATTTATTTTTCTGAAAAGTTTTTATCCTCCCCTGTCTGAATTCATGGATGAAGACAAAGATATTGAATAGTGATAATACTAAAAACATGCCTTTCAGTTTGTCTGCACTGCAAAGTTATGCATTATTAAAAGAAATACCAACATTCTTAAATTTTGTCTTAAGGCAAAATGAAGCAGTAGGAAATACTCATTTTGGGCAAGGCCTTTGGGGCTTAATGCAGATAAATTAATCAATCAAAACCAAGTCTTATCATTACAAGGTCTTGTCCTAATACCCAAGGCTTATCACAGGTAGGAATCCAAAATCTTCCATTTTCTCCAGACCAGCCTAAGCCAACACATCTCCTAACACAACTGACTGTTCTAACTTCCCTCTCATAAAGACCCTGCTGATTTCATCAGAAAACGTGGATGTAACACCTAACCCCACATGCCAAAGTATTTAACCCCATCAATAATGCCAAGTTCATCTCACCAAGGAAGTAAACTAGGGATAGGTTTGGACATTCACAAATGTGCATCTTCTTGCTCTTGTGTTCGTCAAGGTATACGCATGAAGTTTCCTTCCTCTATTACCCTGTGCCTTGTTTCTTTTCAGGCAGGTTCTTTTGCTGGAACTTTAATTTTGCCTATAAGCCCCAGAGATCCTCCTGTCTCTGAGACTTTTTATGATCAGATTACTGGCATGTGCAGGTCTATGCTCAGATTTTACAAGCATGCTGGGGTCTAACCTTAGGCTCTAATGTTTGTGTATAAGCACAACTAACCACTGAGCCAACACTCTAACCCAGTGTTAATCACTTGGGGAGAATACATTATGCTGTAAAGGCAATATTCTTATACCAATACCATCATTAAATTAATCTGTTAAATTTGTTTCATTTCACAAGCACAGTAAAAATAGAAGCCAGACAAGGTTTCTCTGTAGCTTTGGTGCCAGTCCTGGATCTAGCTCTTATAGCTACAGAGAAACCTTATCTCAAAAAAAAAAAAAGAAACCAGAGCAAAGATTTTATTTAGCTTCCAATTTTTTCATTATGAATTTTTAATTTCCTTACTTTCTGTGAGTGCTTTTGAGCAAAAGTCTATAGGGAAACAGAACATGTATGCCCATAGCCATGCACATGCATGCATGCCCCTCCACACACACACTGTTTTAAGATAGTATTGACTGTCAATTTGATGACATCAAGAATTACCCAGAAAAGCAATATCTCTAGGGATTATCTACTTAGGGTGAGTTTCCGGGCATGCCTGTGAGGGATTATCTTTGTTAGATTAACTGCAGTGGGAGACCTGCCTTCACTGTGGAAGCATTATTCCATAGGCTGGGGTCCCAGGCAGAATAAAACAGAAAAGTCTAGCTGACCATAAGCATTCGTCATTCTTTGTGTCTTGATTGGGATGCAATATTACAAACTGCCTCAACCTTCTTCTGCTGTGATTTGCCCAACAATATGGATTTTAGCTTCAAATTGTGAAGCAAAAATATACTCTTTCTCTCTCAAGTATCTTTTATCGTTATGCTAACACAGCAACAGGAAAACAAACATGACACACATAGACAGATACACAGCTACAAATACATACACAATATATGCACATGCATCCACAGCTACAAATATACTCACATACACAATGTATGAATATGGCCATATACACACTCACAGACACAATGAACTCAGACAGATACATAAAAATTAGATGCCATAATACATATACATACACAGAGAAAAGCATACAAACATACCCATTCATTCATAGAGATAAACACACACACAATACAAGCACCTAGACACAAACATACTCTCACATACAGATACATACACATGAATGCACAATTCATATCTAGACACACACACATACAACTCCTGGTTATCTCATCAGATGGAGACAAAACATTAAAAATGCTAAGGAGATCAATGTATTTTTTAAATGAAAATTTGAGCACCAGCTAATAGAGATTATGCTTATTTTCAAATCAAAGCCTTGGTTCTATTATAAATATATTGATTTACATGCTTTAGAAACTTGCAATTATACCGATTTTCATTTATTTCTCTCCTAACCCCATAAATAGGAGAACATGTCGAGCAGGTCACAATTCAGCACATTTCAATTTCTAGACTACTACCTTTACTAGCTCATATTTTTTTAAAGATAGGTTTGAATCATGTCACAATATGAAATTTCCTTTTTTAAGTCTATTTGATAATCTCCACAGATAGATTTTCACTGTTTCCTCAGGTGTCTGTGGTACTCTGCCATGAGGAAGCTCACAACAGAGTCATATTAATATGCTCTGATCTGCATCATTGCCTGTGTACCTATGTATTTCACTTTGACATGCTTCAGCACATTGTGTCATATTAATTTATTTCAAAGAAGAGAAAATTATCATTCTGGCAGTTTGTCATTTGTGCTGTGTTCCTTCCCATCCTAATAATTTTCATGTGAGATTTCTAGATATGACAGTATAAATAAACACAAACACTTAAATGCACTTGCTGCAGACTCATTTGTGCTTGAAGCAGAATCAAAAGCTGGGGTTCTTAGAGAAACAAGCAGGCTCCAACCCAGGAATATGTTTCCATATCAGAAGTAGGAAGTATGGGCAAAACCCATGCCTTTTGACTCATGGGAAAGAGGCTCAGTGTGAATAAACAAGTTCAAAAAGGGCCACTCTCTAAGTAGCTCTTGTTGGGTCAAGCACACTTTGCACAGAGCTATAGTCATACAGACAGGAAAAAGCCCAACCAAGTTTATCTTTTTCAGCAATGAGCATAAAAGTCACTCAGGAAAGCTAGAACCTAGGAGGCAATATCAAATTATATAAAAATAATAGTGAGATTATCCAGAGGAATAGATTAACAGAATGAGGATATAACAGGGAATTCATTAGATTGCCTTTCATGCATGGTCTGTGTTGTCCTACAATGGAAGTGATATCAAATTATATAAAAATAATAGTGGGATTCCCTAGAGAAACAAACTGATATAATGAGGATATATTAACAGGGCATTTGCTAGACTGTCTTACATGCGTGGTCTGTGTGATCCTACAATGGATGCCCTCACACTCCTCACACTGCAGATGCTGAGAACTGGCAAGTGTTCAGTTTGTAAAGCCGGATACCTCCACAGTACCAATCTGATTCTGAAGGTTTGGAGAACTCCTGGAGTTTCAGCACATGCTGGATGCCTGAAGAAGCTGTGTTCCAACAGCAGAAAAGGGATGTGGCAATCAATGCTCACAGCAGCAGCAAAAGGCAACAAGAACTCCTTACCAAAACATGAAGGCAATGAGGGGGAAAGCATTTTTTCCCTTTGGACCTCCTTTTATGTGACTGCCACTGGAAGGTGCCTCCCATATTTGCAGTGGGTTTTCTCAGTCCAAATGACTTGAACAACGGAATTCTCAGATGAGCAAGGAAGCTTATTTCTTAATTGATTCCAGATACTGTGCAGATTAACCCCACAGATGGGAAACAACCCCTGCAATTGACTTGTAAACCAATGAGAAACAGTGTCTAATCTTCAGCTATGAATGAGTAAGATGGGGTCAAAGAGGCATGCCAGGGTATCCGTGGTCTCAACTACAGTGGGAGATAGATGTTAGGAGAAACCATGAGTTAGATATGAAGGTTTATTGTATGTTAAGTCAAAATGATGTAGAAGAAAGAGAAAAAGAAGTTCACAGGACTTTCTCCAATGTAAAATATGTAAAATATCCAACAGAGAATAAAAATCAGCAATCAGATTGACAAAACAATGAAAGCCACTAATTATGACATTGAAAGATAATAATCTCAATGAAAGAATTCAACAAGATTGTAAGTAGCTGTTATTCAATATACCCCAAATGTGTTTAAAGACAGATTTAATACAAGCATATTAAAAAACAAACCAAATGGAAGGATATGACTGAAAACATGCAATATTTAGAGACAAGAATGTATTAGATGATCTGAAAAGGCAGAATGAAGAAGAAAATATGCAAACAAATGGATGCAAAGCCAGAACTTAAACGGAAAGAAGAAAGGAGTAGTGAGGACCAGCATCAGCTCTAGGAAATGCTGAAATGCAAAGCAGCCTCAAACTGTGTCTTTGCAGTTTGAAAAAATAGAGGAAGATGGTGATGAAGAAGAGGCTGAAAATGTTTAATACTTTATAAGCACCATGAACATGGGCCTGGTCAAAATAAACACACAAAACCACAGCTACACATATCATAACAAAGTTGCTGGGCAAGATTAAGAAAGTGACTGAAAAGAAAATAACATTATACAGATAAAATCAAGTCTCCTAGTGACTGAAGAGGTCCCTTCAGAAATCAGGAAAGGGCAGGTCCATAAGTCCTACGGCATCATTGACAAAAAGCCTTTCAACCTCAAACATTACGTTCAAGAACAATATCCTTCACGAGTTCAGGAAGCCAGGACCTTGTTCAGTAGGCAGCAAGTGGAAAGTCAGACCTGTTCATCTCCAGACACACTCAAAATAAACGCAGCAGCATCTACTCAGACTCAAGGGAATTTTGAGATAGAAGTGAGAAGCATTAGATTTGAGAGGAAGAGATAGCAGCAATATTTCAACAAATACAAAAATGTCACCTTTCTCCTAATAATTTCCTAATGTAATTGATAGGAAAACTTACATGATAAGACAGTAACACAAGATTTAAAAAGTGGGCATACATAATTTAGTTTATAAAGGAATCACTAAAAGGAATAAAATAAATAGCTATCAGTAAAAACAAGTGAAAATAATCAAATACTAAAAACCCATGCACAAAAAGGAGAACACGAATTTTTAATAGAAGAAATTAATTTTAAAAAGTAGCAAAATTATTGAGCTAAAAGGGACTTATCATGTAGGTAGTTTATGTTGGCTGAACAATAAGCCAGAAGACATAGTGTCAAATTAGCTTGTTTTAAAAGGAGCTGTTGCAGGAGGGGCGCGGGCCACATCCCGCCGCCCGGCTAACTTAACCCCCGAAATAACCACACAGATTAAATCACTGCCTGGCCCATTATTTCTAGCCTCTTATTGGCTAACTCTCACATATTAGTTTAACCCATCTCCATTAACGTGTATTGCCACTTCACTGTGGCTTACCGGCATGAGTCTAACCAGTGTCTGTCTTGGGCAGAAGAACCATGGCGTCTGCCTGTCTCTGCCTTCTTCCTCCTAGAATTCAGTTCTGTCCTCCCTACGTAAGTTCTGCCCTATCAAAAGGCCAAAGCAGTTTCTTTATTCAACCAATGAACGCAACACAAATACAGAAAGACCTCCTACACCAAGGAGCAAATTGTACTCTGCATGCTGTCTGCTTGAAATATAAATTGGCAGAAAAGCATAAGAGAATAGGAAAGGACACACATTCAATACTAACACAGGAAAGATAACTGTCTACATCCACCTCAGACAAAGCATTAGACGGGTTCTTAGGTGAAACTAGGAAATCCATGAGGAGATGCTAAAATCAAAACTTACTGAGAATACTGTGATGTTAAGTGTGCATGTACCTAGCCATGACACTTCAGAAGACATGAAGCAAAATAAATAGAAAAGGATAGATATGGAAAGGCCATATAACTTGGAAACTTCAACACTCACCTTTGATAAGAGGTATGGTAAGTTGAAAGATAAACATCAGGGACATTGACTAAGTCAACCAACACAGTGACCACTAACCGATGCTTGTTTATAAAATGTTTTATCTACAAATTGTATCAGAGTATACATTCATTTTTTAAAAAGTTCAAATACATCATTTAGCGAGGTAGAAAACAAAGTGTAAAACAGGAAAAAACAACCAGTTTAAATTGGATTGAAACATAAAAAGGAATATTCTTTCAACATAAGGGAATTTAAAAAGTAACCAAGAGAGGCTGGAGAGATGGATCAGCAGTACAGAGCCCTGGATGCTCTTATAAAGACTCAGATTAGGTTCTGAACACCCACAGAGAAGCTCACAACCATCTACAACTACACAAAATTCAGTGCTATCTTCCAGCCTCTGCAGACAGTGGGCACAAACATGGTGCACATACATACATGAAGGCAAAATATTCACACTCCTAAATTTTAAAAATCTTTTTAAAACAAGACAAAAAACAAAGAGTAGGAAAATAAGCTCTATTTGACTGTGAGCTAGAAATTCTGTTTGAGATTATAAGTTAAGAAAACAAGTAATAGAACTCAATAATAAAATAAATGTTAAAAATTAATGTAAAATACCAATGAATGACACAGGATGTGGCACTTCATTAAATTCAATTGTCTTTCCATGCAAAAATTGATAGTACTAGGAGTCAAATAACGAAGTAAAATGATACCGAAAATACCAGAATGGAAAGGCAAGGGATACTAATGCAAATGTGAATGAAATATGGAAATGTCTTCCTGAAGGACGCTAAACACAGGATTGCAGAAATCATTGCTGACAGATGGAGAGCTTTAGAACCTTCTTCAGTGAAGACTCGGGATTCATCAAATCTCAGTTTTCCCCCGGTGGCCTACAAATGAAGACTAATTAGAAGTTTGTTCCTCTTTGACAGCAGTACTCACACCTTCTCGAGAAAACCAATTCAAATATAACATAAAGGTTTAAAAATCTGCCTAGGAGATGTGGAAGGGTAAGGGTGGCACAGAGATTGTGGAGTGGCCAACCAATGACTGGTCCAGCCTCAGATCCATGACATGAGAGTGAGAACACCCCTGATAAGCCGGGAGTGCCAGAACCCAGAGGCTAGATGGCCCAGAGACCTAGGATAGAATCAAACATGACTGGAAAAATAATCTATGGAGTGATACCTAATGATATTCTGCTATACTCATGGATTAGGCCCTAAGCCCAATAGCCATCAGAAAGGCTTTATCCAGCAACTGATGAAAGCAGATGCAGAGATCCACAGCCAAACCTTAGGTTGAGCTCAGGGAATCCTGCTTAAGAGAGGGAGGAAGTATTGTAGATGCCAGGGGGGTCAAGGACATCACAAGAAAGCCCACAGATTCAACTAACCTAGGCTCACAGAGGCTGAACTGCCAACCAGGGAGCCGGCACGGGACCCACCTAGGCCCCCTGCATATATGTGAGTGGTGCAGTTTGTTCTGTTGAACTCCTAACAGTAGGAACACAGGCTGTCCCTAAATCTTTGGTTGACTTTTGAGAACCTATTTCTCACCGGTTTGCCTTTTCCAGCCTTAATACAAGGGGAGGAGCTTAGCCCTAGTGCAAATTGATATGCCATGCCCCTTTGACACCCATGGGCAGCCTGCCCCTTTCTGAACAGAAACTGAGGCAGAGTGGATGGGGTAGGGTGTGAAGAGGGGAACTGGGGAGAAGGATGGGAAGGGAGCAGGGTAGGGGAAACTGCAATTGAGATGCAAAATTAGTCAATAAATTTAGTTTTTTTAAAAAAGACAGAAAGGAAGCTCACATTGTTTATGAAGATTTGGTGAATTCTTTAATTTTAAACGTTCAACACTGTAATGGTGGCTAGATAATAATCTCACAGATATATTCAAAAGAACGAAGTCTCCATAGAGAAATACAGAACAAGGCTGGTTGAATTTTGACACAGATTACAAAGATATTCCAGTGGAAAGAGTAGCTATGAAATGAAGCTGCAGCACCTGAATATGTTTGCTCTACAGAATAAACCACATCTCAGAACCCACACTAGCAACTGAGAGAGCATAAGCTTGTCACTTAGAACCGCTATCTCCTCAGGGAAAATGTAGACACATTCAAAATAACGTTTAAGCACTTCCAATAGATAAAGGAAACTGATAAATTGGACTTCATCAACATTTGAAAGTTTGTAAATTTTGAAAGATGTTTTTGCAAAAAGGCATAGACACCACGGGAGAAACGCTTGCAAGTCACAAACCTCACAATGTGCTCATTCAGGCCTCATAAAAAACTCTCAGAACCCATCCAGAACACAGGAAACCCAGCAGAAAAGAGTGAATGGCTGGGATAAATGTTTCGCTGAAGCAGCTTTGCAGGAGGCAAGTAAGAACAGAAAAGATTTGGACACAAGCTTAACAGAATGCTGCCACACTCAAAGAAAGAATCGGGACAAATAAACAAGCTTTGAATTCGGTATGAGGCATCCTGGAATCCTGTGTAGATGTAGGGGGCAAGAAGGGGCCAGGTTCTCTAAAAACAGCCTGGCCTCTTCCTGTGGCATTAAGGATGAGCTCCCCATGCTTCTGTGCAGACACATT
Source organism: Bramus lutescens (assembly GCA_001685075.1). Classification (NCBI taxonomy): domain Eukaryota; kingdom Metazoa; phylum Chordata; class Mammalia; order Rodentia; family Cricetidae; genus Bramus; species Bramus lutescens. Next base: position 94,137 of record LOEQ01005725.1, on the reverse strand, counting down.
CTGAGGCATTTTGTTAAGAGTACTGAAGACTCGTGTTCACACAGAGCATAATGGAAAGTCTATACAAGTCTACTCACAATCACTGCAGGGACAAGCTAAACTCGCTCTGTTCGAGTACAGATAATGTGTTGTATAGAGAGTGTGAAATACTTGTGTCATTTGCACAATTAGCTGTCAAAAAGAATCAACTACTGATACTCACAGTTTACCCATGTTTCCCTCTAGAAGATAGTTTCGAGCATGAAATTAGAAGAAAACAGACCAGTGAATGCCTTGTCCCATATGAAGGGGGACTGACTAAATAGAGAAAGGATGAGATATTTGCTGTCTTTGTTGAAATTGCACAGCAGCAATCATTTAAGTAAATTAATCATTTAGGTAAATTAAATAAATTGAATTAGTTTATGAAGAACTTTTAAAGCGTTTTAAAAACTTTTAAAGGCAAAATAATATAAAGACTTTACCCCAGGAGACAATAACATGGTACCTAAGCTCGTTGATTCACATTTATATCCTCATGCAACCCATTAACAACTGATTAACAAGGAACACTAAGGGTTTGCTGACAACTGAATGTAGGCGGATGTTAGAGAATAATGAAGGAGGAGAATTATTAACTTGGAAGCTCAGAAGATGCAGCTTTCTATATGAAATCAAGTCATCAGAAACAGAATGAGAGATTTCTTCTGTCTTGAGCTGCATATATCCTGGGGCATATATGCACATTGTCAAGATCTCTCAAACCTTGTCTCTCCCAGTTCTCTTAGGTCTCTGTGTTCCGACGATTGCAACTCTTAGACTCACTACCACCACTTAGGTTTGACTTTTATTTGACTCTGGAAAGCCTCTTCCGTTTTACTCTTAAGGACTGAACTTCTCTCCTATTATAGTCCAGCATTTTGAAGTTTGGGGATATTGATTTTAGGTTGAAAGGTCGACCACTGAAGGGACATTAACCCACTTGATCTTACGACTCTAGCAAGCCTTGCTCTTCTCCCCATTCCTTCTGCCTTGCTAAAAAATGGTTAATAATCAAGGTCTATTCCTGCAGTTATCCACTGCCTCATCCTGAGTCTGACTATCAAAGTCCAGCAATCAAAAGTCGCCTTTGGCTCACCTAATTAACATACCCAATTAAAATTAAACTCCTCATCCTAACGCGAGGTTTGTCCCATTACCTTTACAAACAGACATTTGCCTATGTGCCATGTGGGTTTCCTTTCTACCCAGAGGCAGTCCTTTGTCCCTCTGGGACAAATATCCCTGCCCCCTTCCCTTGTACTCTTCCCTTTCTCCCTTGTTCCCTGTCTCATTTATCACCGTATCCTAGCCTATTCTAACACAGACCACCCTTTTCCTCCTCCTAAAAATTACACCTGCAAGCCGGGCAGTGGTGGTGCATGCCTTTAATCCCAGCACTCGGGAGGCAGAGGCAGGCGGATCTCTGTGAGTTGGAAGCCAGTCTGTTCTACAAGAACTAGTTCCAGGACAGGCTCCAAAGCTGCAGAGAAACCCTGTCTTGAAAAAAAAAAATGACATCTGCAAAGGTCATTTGCTGCTGTTTCCTGCCTGAGTCAGAAAGCAGCCACTTTAACTTTGCTTCCCCACTTAATAAGGGGTAATCTGGGGACCCAGAGGAGTACTCCCTGTGCAGGGGTCTCCTTTGGGACTACCTTTTCAATAGATATCCTTGCGCATCTTGTCTGTGTGCTCCTGTTCTGAGTAGGCTTTTAATAGTTCTCTTATTTAATATTTTCCAGCCCAGCAAAATATCTTTGAAGATTTTCTTCTCCATCAGACCAAATATGAATTCATCGCACCTCTATCAATCCACCCACCCATTTTCAACCAAACCTCTGCTCTTTAATCTAATAGCCATCTTGAGACAAAGGAGTTTTCGCCTGTGATCTGTGAATGAATGGGGAAAGAGAAGCACTGCCTCTATGTGTCTATTCATTAACCACAGAGGGGTGTTGTGCTATCTTACCTCCATTAACAATAATAACATTTGACAAAAAGCAACAACAACACAAAAAAAAATCTACTGACCATGTCTTGCATTGCAAAGTCTGAAAAAAAATCAATTACAAGCTAATAAAATAAGATAAAACATCTCATTTTAAAAAACTAAAATTGTTCTGACTACAGATACGACCAATGTCTGACACGGTGAACCATGAGTTTCACTGGATTTACTTTCAGGAGCACGAGTGAGGGGTTGCTTAGAGGATAGAAGTAACTCAAAGACAGCTGCATCACCAAAGCACACCCTAGCAAGGGTGACAGTTCACAAAGTTGGGAACCTGGAGCACACTGCACAGCCTGCAGGCAGCTCAACACGTTGTCCTTTCCAGTTGCCTCAGTTGGTCAAACCTCTATCAGACAGCTTGGTTGGTTTCTACTTCTTCCGGGTCTGAGCTCTGAGTCTTCTTTGCAGTTTGGCTTGTCTGAGAGAGTTTCAGCTTCTATTGCTTACTCTGGCTGGGAGGGGGCCTAGAAAATCTGGTCAATTTCAGGGACTTCCTGAAGCTACTTTAAGTTGTTTACCTTCTACTTCCATGATTAAAGATCTTCCCTACAGGCCTGCGGGATGATAGACTGTTTCAATTTCAGAGGACACTGTTATACAGCAGCATGATAATTTATATTTGTCTGTTTGGTAAGAACAATAAATGAAATGGGAAGTGGATTTTACCTCATGACTTCCATATTTTGGGGAGGGGTCACTTGTAGCATCTCTATAACATAGAACCCTCAATTGAGGACAGCTTGGGACAAGTTCATGCCTATCCCTTCTGTGCCTTCTTCAGTGTAAGTTGTTCTGTGTGTTTCTAAGGAGAACCAGCATCGGAGAGAATATGGTTCTCAGGTGAGATTCATAAAGAACCTGAGAATACTTCTGTCTTAGTGTTTCTATGGCTATAAAGAGACACCATGAGTACAACAACTCTTATAAAGGAAAACATTTCATTTAGTGGGCTGGCTTACCGTTCAGAGGTTTAGCCCAATGTCACCATGGAGGGAAGCGGTGAGGCGGACATGGTGCTGGGCAGGTATCTTAGAGTTTTTCATCTGGATGGCCTGGCTACTGGAAGAGAGAGCAACACTGGGCCTGGCTTGTGTTTCTGAAACCCAAAGCCCACTTCCAGGGACACACTTCCTCCAACAAGCCACATCCACTCCAACAAAGCCACACCCAATAGTGTCACTCCCTATGAGTCTATGGGGGCATTTTTATTCAAACCACCACATCTTCCTTATGTAAGAAAAGAAGATCCAGTTTATCAACACTAAACAACTGTGTGACCGCACCTTCACCATCCACTGTGGCCATTGATTCACTTGGACAAGGCTCAAAAGCCTTTCCCAGAGCATTAACAATAGAAAGGAAGGAATTGGCAGATTAGGAAAAGAAATAAATTTGTGTTCTCTCTGGAGCTCAGAAAGGTTCAACCCCACCATTGTTATGCTTCCTACAAAATTAGGGCAAGTAGAGGATTTAAAAACTCATTATTTATAACATATAAAAACCCGTATACTCAGTGGAGAGCATAATGTCTTGTTGGCTCAATAAAGTAATTGATTACTAGGAACAGCATTCCTTGGTTGGCCAACAAGCAACAGTGCGGAAAATCGTACTTGTTATTTGACTTATTTCCCCCGTGTTCAGAGTAACTAGATTGATGAGAAAGCAAGAAGGGGTATTAGTGGGGATGGACTTGAAGAGAGCACAACATAGGAATAGAAGGAATGTCAGAAGAACACTCATTGATCAGTGCAATTAAGAATTAGATAATTGTGATAGAAATAGAGTGGCTATGTTAACTTTTTATAGAGTTGCCATGGAAATAAGAATATACAGGTCTGGAGAAATGGCTCTAGCTGTCATTGCAAAAGACCCTGGCTTTCCTTTCAGCACTCCTGTCTCACAGGGTTTGTAAATTCAACTCCAGGCCATCCAAAACCACCTTCTTGTATCCACAGGGAACAGCTGCCTGTACACTCAGACAAAACACTACGAAACATTTTTTAAATGATTTTTAAAAAACTAAGAAAATATAATTGCCAAAGTCCTTAGCAAACTGAGAAGGGAAGATTTCCACAGTGCCTTTTTATTTTAAAGATATTATTTTGTAGCATCCTTTCTAACAGACAGCTCAACAAGTTAAGTTCAAACCCACAAGAAACAGCAGAGGTGCCCACTTAACATACCAGGTTCTCCCAGCATCCCTCGGTCCCTACCTGTTTCAGGCTATAGCTAGCATAACCTAAACCCTACCCTAAACTTCTCCAGCCCAGGGACTGGGCTGTCGTTCTCTCAGAGGCTCTTCCTTATAGAATCCAGACATTTTGATTTCCCTCCCCGTTTGGACCTTTGTCCTGCTGGCTCCTGCACCTGGTTCCCCTCTCCACCTTTGACATGGCCCAGATTATTCTGTCATGCCCACTCTGGACTCTCTCAGATATCCCTGCCTCTGACTCTGCTTTCCCACATAACTATAATAAACTTTGTCCTCCACCACACCTAGGAGCAGTGCTGTCCTTTCCTTTTTATTTCTTTGTTCATTCACAACACACCTTCAAATTTTAAAAATTGGAATGTTGCTCTTCAAATAAGCTTATTTTTGGTAATAGAATTTGCAGCCTGAGGGTTTCAAAAAAAAAGCAAGATGAAAAGGAATGAAATATCTGGATTAATTCTGAGAAGAAATGTTGTCCTTGCATGCCTGCAAGTTGCTCAAAAATTTCAAAGAATTCAGTATTTCCAGAAAATACTATATTTTTCTTTTTGGATAGAAATAAATATGAGAAATATGTAGGGAAGAATAGATAATTATTTCAGAAAAAAAGTACAGAAATTTGCTTCATGTGAGACCACTTGTTGTAAATGCTTCATTATCTCTATTTCTTGGCTCTTTCATCTGTCTTTAGTTCCAATATTAAAAATCTCCTTTGTGTGTGAGTCTGTGTGTTTTAAAGAAAATGGCTACCAAAGGGTGTGGCCCTATTAGGAGGTATGGCCTTGTTAGAGTAGGCGCACTCTTGTTGGAGGAAGTGTATTATTGTAGGGGTGGGCTTTGAGGTCTCCTATGCTCCAGCTATATCTGGTGTCACAGTTCACTTCCTGTTGACTGTGTGTAGAGCTCTCAGTGCTTCCTCCAGCATCATGTCTGCATGAATGCCACTGTATTTCCCACCATGATGAAAATAAACTGAACCTTTGAAGCTGTAAGTCACCCAATTAAATGTTTTCCTTTACAAAAGTTGATGTGGTCATGGTATCTCTTCACAGCAATTGAAAACCTAATTAAGACATACTGAATGATTGGAAAGTACAGAAAAAATAATTTAAAATATACTTTTGTGTCAAAGCAGGCAGGTCACTGTCAGATCATTTCCAAATATTGTGGAGATTCATTTAAATACTATTCATACTTGTGAATAATATGTGACACACAAAATTGTATGAATTAATGTATATACATAAATAAGCTACACATAAATTAATATATATTAATTCTCATCACTACATTTGAATAAGATACATTTTTGTGTAAGTATCTACATACATATTCAGTACAAAATAGTGTTATTATTATATTTAATCTATTTTGGGCAGGCAAATAACCCTTTAATATCATATTTAATAATGCATTTTAATTAACCTGTTCCTTTAGCATTCATTGAGACCAAAAATCATCACCCAAAACTAGGGCTAAATATTGAACCAAAAGCAATTAAGAAGCAATAAATTCAAAACACCTGCTTTTTTTCTAATATTTTCCCAAATACTAGAAACAGATTCAAAGAGATAAAATTACCCCACCTCACCTTTCTATCAGGGAGAAGAACGAATGATCTGGAAAGTAGACACTAGACCCTTATTGCTCAGGAGAGATCAGCATTAATGAGAGGCTCTAATTAACTCTTGCAGTTTATCAACCTTCCCCTAAGTCTCTAGCCTTAGAGACTCATAGCTCCCTTTCTTTGTTGTACAGTCCAACCTGTTAGCCATTACACCCATGAAACACAGCAATGATCAGCATGACACAATAATCCTAATTAGGGTTGTATTTGCGGCACATATATATTAGTGAAAAACAACAGCTCTCTAATTGGACGTAAAATCTGCTCAAAAACAGGAAGATTATGCTAGGTACTAGAAACCTACTCCAACAGGCTCAAGAAAGCTGTCATGGGTCATGCTGGAGAATGTACTACACCACTACTCTGCTAAACCAGCATAATTGTTAACAACATTCTAAATAGTTGTCTTTGGACCCACAGCTAAGTGTAGCTCTCACCCTCATGAAGGAAATTTCTCTTTACAGCAGAGATCATTATAGAAATTCACAACCAGTCAAAATGTAAAGTTCGGAAAACTAATACCAGTGGGTACATCTATAAAACATTTCCACACCTAAGAGTCAGGGAACACCATGGAAGGGTAGAAAGGCTGTAAGACTCAGAGGATAAAGGAGTTTGTTGTGAGATTGTCTCTCCTATGAATGTCAGAAGATATGTTCATAAAGCCTCTCAGCATGACTGTTTAAAAATTGGTTGAACAGGGACACAAATAGACTGCCTGGAGGACTACAGAAAGCCCAAGAGGCCTCAACCTTATGTAAAGAATTACAGGCAACCAAGGAATTCTGGGAGCAAGAAAAATAGACTTCCCCAGGGAAGAAACACTAATTGGTTTTCCAATACCAGCAAGGTCAGCCCTGAAAAGAACCATGCAAGTAACATTATACAGGCTTAACAGGTTGCATTTAGGAATATATATGCATATATATGTTGTAGGAAGGACATCTGTCTATGTGTTACTTTCATTGGTTATTAAAGAAACCGCCTTGGCCTTTTGATAGGCCAGCCCTTAGGTGGGTGGAGTAGA
>LOEQ01005725.1:33856-65899 GCA_001685075.1 Bramus lutescens | reverse complement strand
AAAAAAAAATCACAGCTCTCACTTCAAAGGAGACAAGAGGCAAGAGGTAGATGTTTATTTACTTTTTGAACCACTATGAGTAACCATAGCCTGGTAACACAGATTCACATTACACCAAACTCTGTGTTCAAACATAGTTAGTTTGATAAGGTTTTACAGAAACAGAGCAAAGGAGTCACAAGTCAAGGCACCTCTCAAATGCTTCAGTTGGAGGCATTAAATGGGTGAGTTAAAGCAAAGTGTGGAAATGTCCTCTACAGGCCTCAGATATGACCTGATGTCATCCTCAGCGTCTGATTGCTAGGAGCTAGGTTTCGTTTTGTACATTCTGAAGGATTTATATAATGTTCATAAGGATGTTATTTCACATAGAGACCAAAACAATAAATAGCTACTTAGGAGGCTAAAGATAGCACAAGATAGTTTGATCCTGCACTTGTAATGTTCCAAACTCCCTACAGTCACTGAAGTTGTAATCCTGTAATCCTTGCAGAAGGCACAGTAGAAGGTGCTGTTTCTTTAAGAATTCCCAAATTCTACACATGGCATTGGCCATTAATTTTAACACAGAAAGTCAATTGACAGAAGACATCCTTGATGTCAGTTTCAAATGTTTTATCTCTGTCTTTCTGTCTGACTCTAGGCAGGTTTCTACATCTTTTCAAGGCTCACATCTTCACTGTCATCAAGACAAGCAGTGGTGGCACCATCATTGCCCTGGAAACTTCCAGACAGCCCTGGGCACATACACATGCAAGCAATGCTACATTAAATCACTGGGTTGTGTATACATGTGTGCATATGAATGTAACAGCAAAGCTTTATAAAAATATGAGGTTGGGAGGAGAAGAGAGATAGGGGAGGAGTTGGAAGGGTAGAGATAACAGGGAGGGTGGATGCAATGCTTATGTTTGAAGCTCACAAAACACATAAAGTATTCTTAAGGTGAAAAGAATAAAAGATTGAAAATTTCTGGTATATACCTCTTAGGATCCTGAATATAGGAGTTCTTTTGGTTTGGTTTCCTTTTGAGAATTGCTTACATTAAAAATTCTATTAGGACTAGCAAAATTTTTAGAACTGTACTAGAAAAAAATACCAAAATATCCTCACATTAAAATAGAGAAGAGGGGAAACTTGAAAATCTGGTTGTTTTCCGCAAGTGCACTTTTATTCTTGTTCTATATTTTGGTCATATTTTTTCTCCTACCACAAGTCCTCTCAGTTCCTTCCCTAACCCAACTACATGTTCTTTCTCTCTCTTAACCACAATGAAAACTCAAACGAAAGCAAGCAAATAAAAAATAACAAACCGCACATAAACATCAAATCCAATTTCTATCGGCCTACTGCTCCTGAACAAGGGGCCTTCTCTGGAGTGTGATTGATATACCCAGTATCCCCACTGAAGAAAACTGGTTTTCCCTCTTCCTATAGCTATGAACTGTACACAGATTTCTTGTTTATGAATGGGACCTTGTATAAACTTCCTTTCTCCATTCTAGGAGTTTGTCTGACATGCATGTGTGTAGGTCATGTGCATGGTGTCACAGTCTACATGAGTTTTTCTGTGTTTCATGCCTGTTGTGTTTGGAACACAGGTTCTTTGGCGTTGTCTACCACCTGTGAATCTTTTAATCCTTCTCCTTCCTTTTTAACATTGATACCTGAGCCTTGAGGAGGAGAGAACTGCCATGGTTAACATGGTTAAGGAAGCCAGGAACCTGAGACTAAATAGGTGATGATCCTAGGGGAAAACCTGGACTACTATCCTGCTAAAACATTGTAGCAATAAAATGACTATTGCTCTACCTGTAGGTTACAGCATTACTCAACCCTCATCAGAGAAGCTTCTTCATGCAATAGATGGCAAAAAACATAGAAGTTCATATCTGTACAATGTTTTCAACATTTAATTTTGTGAAGTATGTACATACATGTGCTCATATGATACCTTGGGGCAAGGAACTTATTTTCATCTTTTATCATTTGGGTTCTAGGAATGGAACTCAGGTCACTAGGTTTGGTGACAAACACCTTTACCTGTTATGCCAGCTAACCAGCCACCCATCGTTAACTCTTATCACCATATATATGAAATATATTTTCTTCATAACATATCGCACAAAAATGATTGTTAAAAAATAAAAGTAAATACCATAGTGCTGGGTTTTGTGGCTTATGTCTATAATCCTGGCACCCAGAAAACTGAGGCAGAAATACCAGGTATTCAAGGTCATCCTTGGCTACATAGTGAGTTTGAGATTAGGCTGGGCTATAGGAGACCATTTCTGAAAACAACTATTAAAGAAGAGTCACTACCCTGTGCTCATATGTTAAATGAGTGAGCTCTTCATAGTCCCTGGACCACCTGTGGCCCACAAACACCAGTGATAAGCAGAAGTATGAACCAGTTCCCACATGGAGACTTGTTCACTCTCACACCAGGGAAGCTACGAAGCTATGATCTAAAGTCAGGTCCAAGTACAAAATCTATTCTCTGAACAATAGCTCTGTGTTTCAGGTCCCCAAGTGCAGTAAAATCCGCCTTTATTGTGTTCGTATTTGCCACAAGTAATTTTAGATGGAGTTAATTAGTGGTTCAGATGTTTTATTATTTCTCTTTAATTTTTAGCATCTGCTAAATTTGTCCAATTTTCCTTTAGAAAAATATAAAGGAATCAGCAAAAGCAAAAAGCAAAGAGACCTATCACTTAATCTCATGCATTTATCTTACATAAAGAACTGAACTTCATGATCAAAATTAAACTACTGCACAGTTTCTTTTCAATGGCTGAATCTATAGTTTCCTTCCTCACCCAATCTATAAGTTTCATTCTTACATACCAAGCTTTTAAAGGTGTACTCTTCAGACAATTTGCGTGTTCTGTCTCTTCAAGATGTGGCAACCAAGTCAATCTCAGTTACTGGAATCCTAACGTCATTTTTTTGCTGTGTGTTTCAGGGAAAGATCTTAATAGGACCAGAATGTGCATGCTCTATTTAACTGAACACACATTAGATGGCCATCTGTCTGTCGTCGATCTTGCTATCTCTGAACAGGGCATGACCCAGGGCCTGCCATGTACAAGGGAAAGAAGTTCAGTATAACGGGCTGGCAATGCCCAGTGTCCATTGTACCAAGTGCTACAATCAGAAACGGCCACATTTGGTTGTAAGATTGTGAGTGAGGAAGGAAAAGGTTTATAGAGAGATGTGTGAAGTGGGACTTGAAGGAAGGCAGGCCTGCCTGGTCTGTTCACCCAGGGCCATCAGAATGGTGTGCTGCACTAGGAAGCTCCAACCATAAGTATCACTCTGTTTTCCTCTGGGCAACAGCTGTAGTGTCAGTACAGCCTAACCTGTAGTGAGATCTCACTGGGAGATTGCCAATACACACTCCTATAGGGTTCCACCTCTAAAGGTCATGTCATTATGTGAGAACTTCAATATATTAATTTTGAGCTGACGGAAGAACTCATTCCACAGCCCTGGTTGTAATTTCAGCAATGGGGTACAGTCATGAAGTAAGTGATATGTGCCATGTCTGTATACAGAGCAGCTAGTGTGAAGTAGGACTATGTAGCAATCCTGAATTAAGATATTAGGTGTAGCTTACAGAAAATCTTTGCTAGTTGTCAATATTGTTGTTTGGTTTGTTCAGAGATGAGGTAGCCCATTATTCAAGGAGTAAATAGTCACTTGCAGAAGAGAATAAATCCAAATGGGGATAATAATTTATTCTCCAAGTCAGAAAATCATGTTCCCTGAAATGGATTTGGGGTTGTGATCAATATTAGGAAGAGCCAAATCTAGTCATGTGAGCAGCATCTGCGTGTAAATGCAGATTGTTGGAAGAGAGCTGAGAAGCAGAGCCATGAGGGCATCCTTAGTGAGTGTGGGGTAACACAGTGTACATGATGTTGTTCTAGAGGAGCCGTGTTACTGGTGTGTCTGTCATATGGTCTTAGGTCCACACTACAGCTGCAATAGTGCAGCCTTTATGATTGTACCCCAAGCATTTAGGACAAAGAATGAAAAATCAAATTTTTAGAAGTAAAAGGAGTTTCAATTCCTCCTATCCCATTCTAATTAGCTTGAACCTACTTGTGATGCTGAGTTTCAAAACAAAGTATAATCATTTAGTGCATTTTAGGCTTTTAGTGTATAACAAAGTAAAAGGAAACAGACAGTGGTCTCTGTTACAATACATAATGTCTCTATTACTGTATGGATTAAATGCTTCCAGGAGCTTAGGCAGCACTGCTCTATTGCTGTCCCCGATTAGTGATTAGAGTTCAGAATTTCTTCTCAAAGATTTCAAGGACAAAAGACTCTGAAATTGTCCTTGCTAGGACAGGGAAGTTACATAAACAGCAGGTTTTGAGTGTTGTAAGCTGAGTGGTGACAGGAAATTGATGAGATCAATTTTATCCTCATTAAGTTTTACTGATGGTGGTCGCAACTGCCCATAACACTGTTTCTTCAAGCCAAATGAAATCACTGCAAGTGAGGCTATCATAAAATTATAATAGTAATTTGGAGTCCTTGCAATCAAAGCCTTGCCCCCTATGGGGACAGATGGCCTAGAGTAGTGAATGTGGGCTTAGAGAAGCTCCCACCTTACTCTAGGCAGGGCTCTTTTCTGTACTCTCACCCCTGAAATCAGGCTTACTGAGAAGCCCACATTTATTTGCAAATTGCAAATGATACTTCATCTAAAGGTTTTAGCCTTGCTACTTTTCATTGCAAACCTCTGTTTCAGAACTAATAAGGCAGGGGTCAGGGCCGAGACTCACCATGTCCTCAAATAAGCTAACAGAGAGAGTGAATTTCTGAGATGACTACTTGAAGCCATTTGTTTGTTCTTGTTACAGAGCTTCTGTTTAGGGGTCACCAGACAAGTCATTCAAGAGCAGTAAGGTGCTGGATTCCCTTCAGCTACTATAAATTTTAGTAACATCAGCTCCAATACTTGAGTTATATCAGATGCTTCATCTGGACAGACATTGTAGCACCAAGGAGACTTCTGCATGCCTTTGCATATTTACACTTGAAGGTTTTATTTGAGACATCAACTTCAGTTTTTATATATCTTGTGCACTCATTCATGAACCCGTTCAGCCTACTCATTTTGTCTTCCAAACCTCCACTGTTTGGGGTACCCATTGTCCCAGCTTAAGCCTATGACCACCACGAGAAGATCTCTACCTGGAGCACAGCCATCCAACTGTCTGTTTACACAATTCTGCTTCTCTTCTAAGCCCCCACCCCCATTTTCTCTTTGCATCATTTTCAGACAGCATCTCCTGTAATTCAGGCTGGCTTCAAACTCACTATGAAGCTTACCTTAAGCCAGCTCCTCTTGCCTGTGTTTCTCATGTGCCAGGATTACAGATGGGTGCCCTGCTGCCTGACTTTCCTTCTTCTTGTTGAGTTAGAGTTGTTACTGTACTTGGGAATTCCTGACACTCCCATATCTCTTAGCATAAGCTTCAGAAACTGGCATTTTTTTTATACTCATGGTGTAGCAGCTATATTGACTAAACATTAAAGTTACAACCTAATGTTTAAATGTTTTTAAAGTGTCCAATTTTCAGTGACATAACAAGAAATAAGAAAGAAGAATCCCGAGGACAAACTGACCTACTTTTGTAATTTTGTAATTTGTAATTGTAATTCTTCAACTCATCAGAACATATCCATGCACAGGGCCTGCATGGGTCTGCACCAGGTCCTTTGCATACATTTCATCGCTGTTAGCTTGGTGGTTTTTGCGATCCCTAATGTGGGAGCAGGCGTATCTCTGTCCCTTTTCCTTGCTGTTGGAACTCTTTCCTTCCTATTCGGGTTGCCTTGTACAGCCTTGATTTGAAGGCTTTTGCCTTGTCTATAATATCTAGTTTTGTTCTGTTTGCCTGTCATCTCTTGGAGGCCCTCTGTTTTCTGATGAAGAAATGGATGAGAAGTGGATCTGGGACAGAAAGGAGGTGAGGGAAGCTGAAAGAATGGAGGGGGGAAAGCTGTGGCCTGGATGTATTGTATGAGATAAGAATCCATTTAAAAAATGAATAAATAAAGAACTTACTAATAAGTGCGTTTGTGTGTCTCTGTNATAAAGAACTTACTAATAAGTGTGTGTGTGTCTCTGTGTGTGTGTGTGTGTCTGTGTGTATGCAATTATATATATATCAGAGTGTATTAGCAGCCATTCCAGGTAGTGTAACACTTTCTAACATTTTGATTTTCTGCTAAGAATAGAACATATTAAAACTGCAAAACTGTGTGATCCCTTTAATCTCTCAATAGTATTTATGTTAAATTTAAATTAGAAAGCTTTTGGATTATCAAGCTGCTATCATCTATTTTATGGAAAACATTACACTGAGTGCTACTAGAAGTTTAAAAGGGGATTTTAGACTATGAACATATGTGAAAAGAAATGATGAGAAAGGCAGGCAGAATCGGTTCCTAGAGAATAATCTGTGCAGTAAATCACAGAGGCAGCAAAGATCAGGAGAAATGAGAAATGTGCTTGAACGGGACTAGGATCTGTAGAAATAAATCCAGGTGGATCAGTAGGAAAAGAGTAAAAAGAAACATTTTAATAAGCTAAAACAGGTTCGTTTGTAAAATCATCAGAGGTGTTTGGTCTGGCACAAAGTTGTTTAGAGAAAGAATCAATGACTGTATGGGGACCGTAAAGCCATCAGTTACTGATGATGCCTGAATACTGGCCAAAACCACATTAGATTTTGATGCTGAGGCAGATTGTGACCAAAAATATAACTGAAAGAATTTCAGTCATATGCAAATTTTGTCGTAGTCATATGTGGAAAATGAGCTGGGATCGTTCAAGGCACACCACATAAGACTAAATAAATATTTAACTATTCTGAAACCAGTGTCCCATACCTCTTCTTTTCCACTCAGAATGTGGACATGGACCTTCTCTATAGGTCTATTAGACACTGTCTTAATTTAAGTGGTTTGGGGATTCTCCATTCAGCTATAAACAAGGCCACTGCCTGTCCACTGACCCATGTCTCCCTTGTCCTTCCGTAGTGTCCTAGTTGTTCCTGAGGTAGAAATCACCAAAGGGCTTGCTTTGCCCGTCTTCACTCAGAGACCCAGGCCAGGGATATCTCTGGGGAGGTAAACTTTTTTCAGTGTGGATATTAGGTCAGCAAATAAGCTACTTTGTGCCTATGGCTAGAGAATTCTGCAAGGTAGTAAGCATTTCTGCCTAAAAATACTTTCTTTTCTATTATGCCGGAATATTCCAGACTCTGAAGCAGGAAAACGGCCAGATCAAAGATAACCTGGACAATATGGTGAAATGAAACCCTGTTTCATCAAAAAAAAGCAAAAACCAAAAACCACAGGGTTTTAACTTATTTCTATTATCCATGTTGGTAACTCAAAACCTAACATACTAAAAAATATTTCTAAAATTTCTGATAAGCATGATATATGATATTAAATTTTCTGTCATATTATCTATTATATGTGACAGTAAAAATTACTAACCACTTAAGAAACCAAGTATATGTTATAGATAATTTCATATGCCACAATAACACTTTGGATGTGCCTAAGGTACATTGCTCATGATGGGATATGAACACCGTTCTGCTCAGAAACACATTAATTGAATAGCTTTGTCTGAAGCTGAGTGCTGTGGAATATGCATATTTTGTGAAGTTTTCTCTGTCCACTCTCATTGTTCCTGGAACATTTACAAGTGAACCCTTATGAAAACGTCTTTCAAACATAACTGCCATATACATTAAAACTGAGATGTAATATAAGGTGTTTCTCCTCCCTGGAATAGCTTTGTGTATGCACAGAGAGCAGAGTTCCAGCTTTATATAAAAACAATGAAATTCAAGTTTTTTTTGTGTGGTAGCTCATGACTAGAAACTTGCTCACCTGGTGGAGGAATGGACATCCTACTGGGTGAAGCTATGATGAATGATCAGATTGTATAGAATAATGGTTATCATGTTTGGAGTGTCTGGATTTCCTCTGCTTCCATTCACAAAATAATCAGTCTCCCAGAATTCCTCAGGTCATCAAAGGTTTTCCTTACAGTTCTGTAGCATCAAGTTGGACGTAAGGTAATGACTGCGCTATCTTCAACAGAACCAGAACAATTCAAGTAAATATTAGCTCTGCTTCTCCACATTTTTTTTTGCAAACAATAGTTTTGCTAACTAGGTGAGGCTGAACATGCAATCTTTACAATTCTCTGTCTTATAATTTAGATCTGCTGGTTCCTCTGCCTTACCCAGGGAACCACCATTGTGTTTCTGCATCAATGAGGTCAACATTCCACATTGCATAGGGACTACTTGCCCTCCCAGGTCTGGCTTGCTTCACTGACCTCAATGTCTTCATATTCACTCATATTGTCATATAACACTCCGGGCTGAATGATAGAATATTGCACAAGCATACTGTATATGTGCAGGGCTTCCCCAGTCCATGCATAATTAGTTTGTTTCCATAACTTGGTCACTAGATGATCCACAGGGAACACGGAGGAGAGCTGTCATATCACTTCACAGATGGGCTACTAGAGTTGGGATTGTTGAATCATGAAGTGGTTTCATTATTCACTTTAAGAGAATTCTGTAGTGTGCTCCATAATTAATATAATAATTGGTCTCTGCAGTAGACGTGTTTAGGAATTCCTGTTTTCACAGCTCCCCACCACTGGTCATCTCCTGTCATTTTACTTTTCCATCCTCACGGCATGAGTGACATCTCTCTGTGGTTTTGCCTTTCTTGAAGATCAGTGTAACCCAGAAACTTTTAAGATTTTCCTTGGCCATATTTATGTGGTTTTGTTTGTGTTAAATGTTTATTTGCCACTTTGTCCACTTTTTGTCAGGTGTTAGTATTGGATTTTATGACTTTCTTATACAATTCAAGTGTGTGGCTGGGTATTTTCTCCTACGGGTTTAGTAGTCTTCAGCAATTTGTTTCTTTCATTGTGTAGGAAGTTGCAGTAAAATGTAGTGCAATCCAATGTTTTTCCCTCTGCTTTGGTGAACATTAAAAAAAAATGTTACCAAGACCAGTGATAGGGTTCCTTTTCCATTTCTGTTTTTGGTTTATATTTAAAGATGTAATCTCTTTGGAATCAATTTTGTAAATGATGTCAATCATGAGGGTTTACTTTCCTTCTCTGTGTTGGGAGACTGCATTTTCAACAACCATCCTTACTGAGGTGCATATCCTGTCTCTAGTGTGTATTTTTGGCCCCTTGTAAAAGACTGTTAACTATGTGTCATAGTTAGCCTCAGCTGGCAATTGAATAGAAACTAGAGTTACCTGGGAAGAGGAACCCTCAAGTGAAGAATTGCCTAGATCAGATTGGCCTATGACCATATATTTTCTTTCTTTTTTCTTTTTTTAGTTAATTGAAATTTTACATATCAATCCCAGTTCCCACTCCCTCCCCTCCTCCCATTTCCTCCACCTTCCCCCCCCCAACACAACACCCACTCCTCAGAGAGGGTAAGGCTTCCCATGGGGAGTCAACAAAGTATTGTATATCACTTTGAGGCAGGACCAAGGCTCTCCCCTCTATATCTAGACTGAGCAAGGTATCCCTCCAAAAAGAATGGGCTCCAAAATACCATCTCAAACAGTAGGGATAAATCCTGGCCCCACTACTTGTCAGCTTTCATACTGTCCCAGCCACAAAACTTTCACCCACATTCAGAGGGCCAAGTCTGGTCCTGTGCTGGCTCCCACGCTTTCACTCCAGAGACAGTGAGCTCCCATTAGCCCAGATAAGCTGTTTCTGTGGGTATCCCAATAATGGTCTTGATCCCTTTGCTCGTGCTATTACTCCTCCCTCTCTTCAACTGGACTTTGAGAGCTCAGCCCAGAACTTTCATCCAGCAACTGATGGAAGCAGATGCAGAGAACACACATTTTCTAAATTGATATGTGATGTGAAAGGGCCTAGAACACATGAGGTGGTAACATCCCTAGGCAGATAGCCCTGAACTTTATAAAAATGTAGCCAATAAGCCCAGGGCAAGTCAACCAGTCAAGAGCATTCCTCCATGTTCTCTACTTCAGCATCTCAGTTCCTGTCTCAAGATTCTGAGTTACTGGACTGTTTTCCCTTGATGATGGGTGATGACCTCGGCAGTATAAGTCAAATAAACACTTTCCTCCTTAAGTTGCTTTTGGTCTCAGTGTTTATCACAGCAACAAGAATCAAGCTGGAATGCTCAGTTTGTGTGAGTTTGTATCTCAGCTCTCCACAGTGATCGTTATGTTTATGGTTTAATGTCAGAGGCATATTGATTGGATTGCTTTAGCCTTATAATAAGGTTTGAAGTGGGAAGCACTGAGATTCCCCTGTTTTATTTTGCTTCCCAATGGTTTGTTGAGGAGATATTGATTTTTTTTGCAACTCCAACCAAGTCTTATGATTGCTTTTCTATGTCTCAGAAAATACCACTGGAATGTTCACAAAGATTGTAGTGATCTACAGATTGCTATGAGATTAATTTAAAGAGCATTCATTACTCAGACACATAGTCACAGCTTGTATTTGTATCTTCTTCAGTTCCTATCATCACTGTCTAATAGTGTCTGGTATTTAGAATTTTGCTTCCTTGGGTTTAATTTGTTCCCAGTAAATTATTTCTAATGATGTTGTATATTGATTATTATATATTTGTGGTTTTGATAGTTCTTTGCCAGTAAGCAGAAATACAGCTATTTATTTATGACAATTTTGTAGCCTCCAACATTACTGAACTTAATTTTTCATCTTTGTATCCTTTGTTTTATTTACCTTCCTGCTTTTTCTTTTTGAGGGGCAATGGGATAATGCCTTTAGTGTTTTGTGTGGGGGAGACCATAGTCTCTATGGGCAGCACTAGTCTGAGTCATTTTTTATCCTTCCTTCCTTCCTTTCTTCTTTCTTCCTTCCTTTCTTTCTTTCTTTCTTTCTTTCTTTCTTTCTTTCTTTTCCTTTCTTTTCTATTTTTTTTCTTCCTCGAGATGTTCAAGTCTTGCTGTTGTAGGGTCACTAGTTTTTACTGGTGTCATGTTGCTCTTTGTTATGTTGCATGTGTTCTTATCTTGTCTACCTATCATTTTTCTCTGATTGGTGTAGTTGGGGCTGTCTGTGACTCTGGTGATCAATCTTCCAGGTGCCAGAGGATCCATGGTTCAGATGGTTGCTCCTCATTGTACAGTTAGTGCCACAATTCCAGTCACACCATTGGTCACTCTGTGATCCCAGAGGTCACTTGGTGCTCCCAGGGTTTGTTCTGCTCGTGTGGAATTCGCTGTCTCAGGCCTGTTCCATCCTAGGCCATTGGCTCAGTCCTCTTTCTGTAAATATCCCTGGTCTGGATCTGCTCCTCCAGAGGTTTCTGGCTTGGTGTTGGTCCTGCAAAAGTCTCTGGCTTCGATCTACTCCCTTGCTTGGAGGTCCCAGACTTAGGTGTTCCCAGACCTGCAGAGGTCTTGGCTCAGGCCTACTCCTTCAGAGGTCCTAGATTCATGCCCAGACCCGCAGAGGTCTCTGGTTCCCTCCTACTCTCTTGGATGTCCTAGACTCACACCTGGACTGCAAAGGTCCTGGGCTCAGCCCTAGTTCCTTGGAGGCTCCAGACTCACACCCAGACCTGCAGACGTCTCTCTTCCTGCCTACTCCCTCAGAGGTTTCTCCCCTGTACCTGCTCCTGTGGAGTTCACTGTCTCAGTCCTACTCCAGCCCAGGTCACTGGCTCATCAATCCTGTTTCTGTAACTGTCCCTGGTCTAGATCAGCTCCCAGTCCTATGGAGTTCGCTGTTTGGGCCTACTCTGGCCTAGGTTGCCAGCTCAATCCTGCTCCCATAAAGTTCACTGTCTCAGGCCTTCTCTGGCCTAGGTCACTGGCTCAATTCTGCTTCTGCAAGTGTCCCTGGTCTGGATCAGCTCCTCTCCCGTGGAGCTCACTGTCTCATGCCAACTCTGGTCTAGGTCACTGACTGGGTCCTGATCCCAAGGAGTTTGCTGTCTCAGGCCTACTCTGGCCTAGGTTGGTGGCTTAGGTAGCCCAGGTCACTGGATCAGTCCTGCTTTTGCAAATGTCCCTGGTCTGGATCTGTTCCCACTCCTGTGAAGTTCGCTGTCTCATATCTGCTCCAGCCTAGGTTGCTGGCTCAGTCCTGCTTCCACAAATGTCCCTGGTCTCCTGTTAGCATTTTCAACTTTTTAACACAAAGTAGGGAATCAGCTCTGGGCTGTTCAAATAGAATCTTCATTATATTGATGTATGCTCCTTCTGAACATAATTTTCTGATATAATTTTTTAATTTTTATTTTAAGCTTTATTATAAAAGTGCTCCAGACACAATTTATAATGAAAATAAACTTAGAACCCAACACTTATTTTCCTGTACATACTGAGAATGTAATAGTGTCAGCTTTTACATCTTTCTCTGTCATATCTGGCTAATTGATGAGCTTGTCAAGCCACCTTTCATCCACAGACAAATCATGACAGATATTCTGTGCTCTTTTCTCAACCCACTGTGGTACTTTGCTTGTTAGTTCCATAGTGAGGGCTATGCATCTGTGCTTTTCAAAGATGCTGCCCTATGGCAGTGTTTTCTTGTTGGGTTCTTGCTGAACCTTAATATGAGGATAATGGATATGCAGGATAATATGAGGATAATAAGGATATGCAGCCTTGTAATATAGGTTTGATACCATTTCAACAAAAGCACTAGTAACCTTTTCAACAATTCTTTAAATGTGTAAAGATTTCACCAGTGAAGCCATCTGCATAACTCTATGGTTTTCTCCATTGAAAGGAAAGTAATTAACAACTCAATAAACTTCATAGTTGTTGGTCTGTTTGGATAGTCTATTTCCTTTTGATTTAGTAGGTTGTACATTCCAGGGAATCATCTATTTCTCCATTTCTAAAAAAATTTTCAATTTATTGCCATGACATTCTTCATGGAAGCCTCTCAAGATTCTTCAGATCTGTCATGTGTTGTTATGCCTTGTTTTACTATAATAATTTTATTTATTGAGTCCTTGTTCTTTTCATTCCACAGGGTAAGTTAGTATAACCTGTGGTTTGTTTAATTTCCTTTTAAAAAGCCTGCTCTTTGTCTCATCATCCTTTTACATTTTCCTTCAGGTTTTTATTTTATTGATTTCTGCTCCAGTTTGTGTGCCTCTGTAATCTTCAAATTTTATTTTCTCTCATTTTTCTATCTCCTTTTGGTCTGAAATTAAACTGTTTAGTCTGTATTTTGTATTTTGTTCTTATGCACGTATGTATTGGAATGAGTTTTGTTCTTACAACCAGTTTTTCTACAACTTAAAATTTTTCTATGTCATGCTTCCACTTTTGTTCCTGATTTTTTAAATATCTTTTTATTTCTTCTTTGAATCTTTGTTGATGAAGAATGTTCCCTTTAATTTTTACATTTGTGTTTCTTTAGTGATTAATTTATTAATTTCCAAATATTGTGGCTAGAAATGATACATCATTAGCTGAACACAATCTTAAATTCATTGACATTTTGTGCCCCAGTGTTCCAGGAGTATTGAGAAGAGCTTATCTCCACTGCTACTGCACTCAATACCGTAATGCGTCTGCAACAGTGCTCTGCTGTCTCCTTGGTGGTTTTCAGTGAAGATGCTCTTTTTCATTGTAATCAAATCTCTCTGCCTTGTTTTCAAACTTTCTCACAGTTAGCATTTTTGCTTGCCCAGCATGAGAATTCTCCTTCACTAATACAGAATCATCTTTCTTTGTTTGTTTTTTTTTGTCTTCCATTTCAGAGAAAGTATTTATGATGAATGAACTTTTACAGGGCTCCTCCACTACAGTCAAGAGTGAAGCAGATGCACAGACTAGTCTGTTCTTTGAACCCTGCACTTCCAGAGTTGTGGACGGGCTTTGGAAAGAGATGTGGATAAATGTAGTGATATTTTGTTTATCTTTTAACAAATAAAGTTTGCCTGAAGATCAGAGTACAGAGCTAAGCCACTAGAGGTCAGGGAGTGGTAGCTCACACCTTTAATCTCAGGACTTGAAAGACAGAGGCAGATAGATCTATGTTAGTTCAAGGCTACCCTGGGCTACACAAGATTAAATCGAGCAAAAGAGAAATAGAGCTCATGCTAAGGTGATCCCAGCTCTTGGGATGCCATGCCTTTAACCCTAGCACTTAGGAGGTGGAGACAGGAGGGATACAACTGGGTGGAGAGGGGACTGTAAGGTAGAAGGAGACACTCAGATAGTCAGGTTTGGTGGAGACAGCTGCAATCTGATGATCGCCCCTTCAGTCAGTCTGAGCATTAGTAGAGGTAAAAAGTCTCTCTAGTGGCTGACCACACTGCTTCTCTGCTTCTTCAGCTTTCACCCTTTAATATCTGACTCTGGGTTTTACTTTTTAAGACCAATTACAATTCATGCTACAGATAAAGGAGAGAAAACTCTGAAATGTGTTCATTCTTTTTAGAGTTCATTCTGTTTACCAGGCTTTTGAAGATCTGTAATTCAGTAGGTGTGTAATGTCCACACTTCATGCTAGCGGTAGCTAGAAAAGCTCTGAGCTAGCAAACACTAGCATTGCTTTCAGGTTAAACATTGCTGTGTCCAGTCAGGGACCCACTTGTCTCATCCATAAAACAAGAATGTGAGCTGGATAAAACTCTTAAGTCTCTCTATCTAGAATCCAATGATCCTAACTCCTTCGTGTGGCATTTTTTAAGATTCTTTTGCAGAATGAGGTTTGCTATGGTGTCTTCCTTCAGTGATGGTGACAATACACTTTTCAAAGACATTCCGTGCTATACAAATGCAAAGAAGTTGCAGGCAGGGTTTAGATAAATAATATTTAATGCTCTCTGTTAGCTTTCATAAAACTATGGCAATATCAGAGCATTTGTTGTATTTCCTAGTATATATATATATGATATGTGTGTGTGTGTGTGTGTTATTAAACAAAAGAACAAAGTCTTTACATATGTGTCTTCTAGAACAGGTTTAAGGCATTTGTTTATTTTTCCTGGCCAAAAAAAATTGAGAAAAATGGAAATTAAAGCACGCTGCTAATTTTAAAAATTCATTAGTTGTAGTTTTTCTCTTCTTTTTCCTGCTGCCTTGATGAAGTCTGGAGAAGATTTGGGGCATTTCTCATACTGGGGGTAGATTTCTCCACTGTTCACAGGCTGACTTTGTGTTAAAGCTTGCATGGTTCTCCTTCTGTATTTAAATTCTCTGCATCAATGGATTACTGCCACCAAGGATCGTGAGCTCCTCTTTGTCCAGAACAGTAAAACAAAACAGGCTGGAAAAATTGTGTAAATACTGAATTATAAAAGTAAAATTGCCTTCTGTTCTGTTTAGGGGTTCTTTTGATGTTGTTTGTTTTCCTTTTTCTTTTATAATTGCCCTGGTGAGTCATTGTGTTAAAATATTACCATAACATTCGTGAATCAAAGATCTTCATTGAAAAAAAAATTTCTTTAAGGTAACTGCATCTTTACTTTTCTGTGATGCAAAAAAAGGGAACAAACTTCTAGAAACTCTCCTTTTCTAATGTAATTGCTCTCTAGCTGGTCTTTCTCAGACCTCTTGGCATGGTTTACTTTCTGTTCCATTAAAAAAATAGTCACTAAACAAACAAATGTCAATTCATAGACTGCATTAATCCTCCATTAAGTTTCTAGGCACACAAGAGATCTTGTTCAAGGATGTATTTCCAGCAGCAGGGGAAGTCTGCAGGATGGAGTAGATTGCACATTTATTTCTTTTTTTTTTAAAGGGAGGGTTAAAAGTGATTTATAGCTATCTGCTTTGATTTTTGTCAAGATTATTTTTAAAAAGTCTTTAAATTAAAGTTCCTATAGGTCTATACATACAAATAAATAAATAACAATAATCAATAGGATACTGCTTTTTTCAGTTTTGAATGTCTCATATATGGTAGCAATACAGTTATAGGTTTGGTACAAGGTATCTACTTGGAGAAGATATCATACTATAAATGTTTTTCAGTAAAACTACTAAAATACTGATTTATGATGATACTAAATTTTAGAAAGCACAGAATTTAGGAAATCTTGAATTTCTTGTCATTTTATCTTTACTATTGTCTATCCATAATAGGTAACAAATATTCATGTGTAATAAAAAGGAGCTGTTCAAAGACAGCCTGTCTCTTTGTCCTACTTCGTCTGTGATGGATCATGGAAGTAGTCTTTCCTACATGTATCTTTATGTGTTCATCAGATGAGCTGCATGCTTGGGGAACATATATCCTGGAGAAGTGGTCAAGCAAACAAATCAGGATCTATTATTCAATCTAATATCAAGAATGATGGTGACATGGAGGCAGAGAGGTATGAAGAAAGGCTTTGGTGACAGCAGTGGCTCAGTGCATTTCAATACGTGAGCTCAATCTTAAGGTATAAGGGAGATTGAAATAGAAATAAGAAAAAAGGGGCTCAGCCAGAATGACAGAATATGTAAGACAGGAATCTACGAGGAAGCATGGTGTTTTGAACGTTTCTCAAGTAGTTTTCTAGGGCTAGGGGACTACTATACATAGATCTAGAGTTTAGGAATACGGAAAGATGGTTATCTACCATCCTTTAGCATGAATGCTTGTCTGACCTGCAATTTCAGATTTCAGGGTCTGATGATAGGTAGGCTAGAGATGTACTTTTCACTGGTATGAAAACATAATAGAAGAAGGCAAGTTATTTATTTATTTCTGAAGCACAGGCAGATGTCACAATTATTGATGTGTAGGTTCAAAATCACTGGAATTTCACATGAAGTTTTATTTGAATAGAGTAGTTTATGCCTGTAGTCATACCAATGGTGCTGAGGCAGGGGAATGGATTAAACTGAGATGTTTGAGGCCAGCCTAGACGACAGAGACCATGTCTGAAAAGAAAATGAGGACTAACAGTTGGAAGTAAAACTATGGCTTGCCATTGAGAGTGTGATCCATGTCAGAGACCTGACTCTGAGAATAAAAGGGTCTACTACAGTTTCTGAGGGCCAGTGGTTGTCAGGCAACAGCTGTCGACTCCCACACAAGTTGGCTCAGTCCGTGATCATGGCCCTCATTACAGGACTTTTGCATCTAATGATTGATTGATGTGGAAAGAAAATCATTGACCCTTCTTAGCTCAATATTGGATAAAACAATAAAACAAAACTAAATGGTTGGGGGACTTTTCAGAATCGCCACTGAGCTTTTTCAAACTATGCTTTATGCCTGCTTTTCCAAAGAGAATCCTATTTGCTATGATTTCTCTTTGAATTTTTTATGGTATTTCTGAAAGCACACTTCCATTTTTCTATTACTGAGCAATCTTTGCTCTCAGAGACTGTGATTGGTAATCATGTTGTTAAAGCAGATTTTCGTGGGCCTCAGGTTTACATCAGAGTTTACAAGTCCAGGTCCTAGAAAAAGTGGGCCTCTATAACAGTCTAACTGAGGTAAAGGGATCAATGGTACACCAACTTTATGAATCAAAGTGACCTCAAGGTACATCTTAACACATCGCTGTTAGTGTGTGAAGACACATAAGTTTCTATAAATCTAATAATTCAATGGACCAGTCTGATAGTCTCTCCCATAGACTTCAAAAGAACAAACAACCTAAGTCATAGAGGCGTATCATGTGAATGAATATTCTTACCATCTTTTTATTTCCATTAGTGTATTCAAATGCTAGTATAATTTATTTTATATATGACTTGTAGCTGAGTGATTTAAAATAAATTGAGATAGTGC
Organism: Bramus lutescens; assembly: GCA_001685075.1. Classification (NCBI taxonomy): domain Eukaryota; kingdom Metazoa; phylum Chordata; class Mammalia; order Rodentia; family Cricetidae; genus Bramus; species Bramus lutescens. The sequence goes on along the minus strand of LOEQ01005725.1, from coordinate 48,096 downwards.
CTAGGATGAGAAGATAATAGCCCATCAGTACTGCTTTCTCTAGAAACACTTAATTTGCTGAAGAATTTAGGGTACAATGCCCATTTGCTACTGTCATCCCCCCAAATTTTTCATACAATTTCCCTTGAATAATTTATGTATTTACCTTAGACAGGATAACTATCATTTAGCAAAGAGCTATGTGCTCCTGCCTTAGCAAGATACATTGTACAAAATGCTAAGTGGCAAGATTAACTCATAAACAGAAGTCATGTGCATACATGAAAACTGTTGAGAATACCTTGTGGTGAGAGAATGGCCTTGAAAACATGATCTATGTCCTCATTCTGTCACTGATTGGATGCCTTGAGTTTTTGTCATGGACCTTGCTTTTAATTCTGACAGACTTCATAGGAAAAATTGATAGTGACTTTTATTGTACTGGTTCTTGATTTTACAATATTGTTCAAGCATCTCTACAAAATATTGCATGACTTGTCATTGGTGTTGAAATTTTTTTCAACTATTAGATATCATTAGGCTACAAATAGCAAGAATGCCCATCTGCAGAATTCCTCCTGCATGTGATTTACCTGAAACATTCTGTCTAATCCTTATGTCTCTACAGTGCTAGCGTTATGCCTCCGCAGAGGGAGTTACAAGGTACAAAGAGGAAGTGAGCAATTTATTCAGGGTACACAGTTTCTATAGTTTGAAGCAGGAGTTAGAAAACAGTTGACCACAGACCATGGCATGTTGTATACCGCAGCTGTCTTCTAGCATGAAGCTACAGATTCATCCGTGTGTGTAAATGCTTTAATATTACCGAGTTTATCCTTGCATACCTAAATCCTACACAGTGCTTAGACAACCATGGTCTTTGAAATCTATAGAAATTGTATTCTCTGACCTCATATGAATGATAATAACAATTAACATATCTTGATTTATCTTCTATTATTAAAGTGTTTATACTGAGATCTCATTTTAGAATGTTTTTCTTCGAACAGTAACTGCGAAATAGTGCATTTTATCATCTATTTAAGAGGTTCCAATAGCTTTGCAAATGTTTTATCAATTAATGGTCTGCTCATGTATTCATTATTCAATCTATGTTTCAAATAGATTGCAGATAGTTGAATAGGTGATTATCAGAACAGGTGATCCATTCAGTACCACAACCCACAGCAAGAAGAAGAAGAGAAGAGATTTAATAATTTTCAATTCTTTCCTAAGATCTCCATATAATTGTAAACCTAGAAACAGAATTTTATCCTTATTTAACAGATTTCAATTACAAAGTCAGATCCTCTGATTTAGTAATGTTGGGAAATATGTCTCATATTTCATACCTGATAATACTTAAGTTATTTTTATTGTATTATTTGATCTCCAGAGAGCCCAGTAGTATAACTGTCCTCACCATTCAAGTAAAAAGAAACAGAATAATATCAGTGAAATGACGTATTGCATCTCTTTCAATTCTAAAAGCAAACAAAAGTCAATGCATTAGAAAATAATTTCCCTATTCTATAAAAGAAGCAATTGATACAATACTAAGTAATTTTTCTATACTTGGCTGTCAGCAGCCTCTCTATGTCTCTATATACAACACATGCACACACACACATACACTACTATTATCAAGATGATGAGTGTGTTATAATGGTTTGCTTAGAGATAGGATGAGGCAAGATGCTGATGTAGATGTGTTGGGATGAAATCAGAAGGAATAATCAAAGGGAAGAGGAAAGGAGGGAAGATTGGAAAGGGGCCAGGGGAGGAACTGACCTGCAGCATACCTGGAGCTAGGTTTTCAGCAGGTGAATTGGAAAGTTTGTTTTGTGAGTGCTGTCTTGTAGAATCCTCCCCACTTGAGGAAGGAAGCAAAGCCTTTGTGTCCACACAGGAAACTGTCTCTGAGCAATGGATGTGCCTTGGAAAAGGGAGTAAATGAGTACAGAAGCCTTCTGCCCACAAAGACAGTTCTCTTCAGAAGGATGACTCATGGGCAACTGATATTTTCAGCAGAGAGGGTGGACATGCAGACCTTGAAGAGGAATTCTGAACAAAGCTTCTAAGAGCTCCTTATCATTATTAAGGTGGTAGGCATGCACTATATCTGATAGCTCCTTGTGACATTTTCTTCATTAATCCACACCCCATAACCTTAAGACGTGAATCATGTTCCTGTCATCATTTATAGTTGAAGATAAGAATATTTGCTCAAGACTATACAAGTGCAATGGTGTGAACTAAATTATTATTATGCCCTAACCCCCATACTTAAATATATTTCTCTGCAATTACTCAAGAATATCCACATCCCAAAGGTGAACAGGTTCAATTAAATTGAGTGAGACAACATATGTATTCATTGCTGTCTGGCAAATAGAATTGAGCCGTCAAGGGATATTTCATTTTTATGTTTATATTCCCTCAATGGCTTTCATTACAGCTTCCACTTGCAAAATATGAAGAATGTCAATCAACTTTACGAAGAGCAGAAGGTATTATTAAGCACAATGATAGTCACGTGCTTAGACTATGAGAAGTCCTGCATTCCATCCTCGGCAATGCAAACACATTAGTAAATGTACTTGCTATATAAAAAACTTTGAACATGTTTCCAGTTGCCTGACATTCCAGAATCTTTTCACGTCTAAGGAGGGGGTTAAATCAGGAAAGGGACTCACAGGTAGAAACTAACATCTTTCCCTCTCCCCCTCTTGTAGGAAATTTAATGTTGATTCTATCCATCCTATTTTCTCCATCAGCTTCATTGTGACCTTGAGAACAGTAACCTCTTTGCCTCATTAAAAATATTTTGATACATAAAGTTAAAATGGGCAATACTCTCTAAACAGAAATTGAGACTGAAGACAGAAATGTACTAATTAGGGAACTTCAGTATTGTCTGTATGTGGAACTCAGCCCACATTGAAACTAACAAAGAGACAAAAGTACTGGGAGCTTCTTGCTTCTGATTTTGAGTTAAGAATCTCTTTTAACAATCCCTGTATTCTTCATCAGAAATACCATCCACCATGACCAAGTAGGCTTCATCCTAGAGATACAGAGAGGGTTCAACATACAAAAATCTGTCAACATAAACCACTATATAAACAAGCTGAAGGAAACAAACTACATGATCATCTCATTAAATGCTGAAAAAGCCTTCTACAAAAAACAACATCCCTTCATGATAAAGGTCTTGGAGAAAGCAGATATACAAGGAACATACCTAAACATAGTAAAAGCAATATTCAGCAAGCTAGCGACCAAGATCAAACTAAATGGAAAAAAACTCAAAGTGATACCACTAAAATCAGGAATGAGACAAGGTTGCCCACTCTCTCCATATCTATTCAATATAGTTTTTGAGGTCCTATTTAGAGCAATAAGACAACAAAAGGAATTAAGGGGATACGAACCGGAAAAGAGGAAGTCAAACTCTCACTATTTGCTGATGATATGATAGTTTACATAAGTGACTCCCCAGATTCTACCAAGGAACTTCTACAACTTTTAAATGCCTTCATTAATATAGCAGGATACAAGATTAACTCAAAACACCAGTAGCCCTCTTTTATATAATTGATAAATAGGCTGAGATAGAAATCAGAGAAACATCACCCTTCACAATAGCCACAAATAACATAAATATCTTGGAGTAACTCTAACCAAATAAATATAATACCAGTATGACAAGAACTTTAAATTTTTGAAGAAAGAATTTGAAGAAGACACAAGAAAATTGAAAGATTTCCCATGATCTTGGATAGGTAGAATTAACATAGTAAAAATGGCATTCTTACCAAAAGCAATCTACAGATTCATTGCAAAATCCCAGCAAAATTATTCACAGACATTGAAAGACTAATACTCAACTTCATATGAAAAAGAACAAAACCCAGAAAACCCAAAGCAATCCTATACAATAAAGGAACTTCTGGAGACATCACAATCCCTGATTTCAAACTCTTACAACAGAGTAATGAAAACATCCTGGTATTGGCATGAAATCAGACAGGAGGACCAATGGAATTGAATCGAAGACCTGGATATCAGTCCACACACCTATGAACACCTGATTTCTGAAAAATAAGCAAAAAATATAAAATGGAAAAAACAAAGCATATTCAACAAATGGTGCTGGCATAACTGGATATCAACATGTAGAAGAATGAAAATAGATCCATATCCGTCACTATGCACAAAACTCAAGTCCAAATGGATCAAAGACCTCAACATNTAAAATGGAAAAAACAAAGCATATTCAACAAATGGTGCTGGCATAACTGGATATCAACATGTAGAAGAATGAAAATAGATCCATATCCGTCACTATGCACAAAACTCAAGTCCAAATGGATCAAAGACCTCAACATAAAACCAACCACACTAAACCTTATAGAAGAGAAAGTGGAAAATATGATTGGATGCATTGGCACAGGAGACCACTTCCTAAATATAACCCCAGTAATACAGACACTAATAAGACATTAATAAAAGGGACCTCATGAAACTGAGACGTTTCTGTAAAGCAAAGAACATGATCAACAAGACAAAAACAACAGCCTACAGAATGGGAAAAATCTTTACCAATCCCACATCGAACAGAGGGGTGGTCTCCAAAATATACAAAGAACTCAAGAAATTGGTCATCAAAAGGAAAAATAATTAAATAAAAAATGGGGTACAGACCTAAGCAGAGAACTCTCAACAAATGAATCTAAAATGGCTAAAAGACACTTAAGGAAATGCTCAACAACCTCGACCGTCAGAGAAATGTAAATAAAAATAACTCTGAGATTCTATCTTACACCTGTCAGAATGGCCAAAATCAAAAACACTGATGACAGCTTATGCTGGACAAGTTGTAGAGTGAGGAGAACACTCCTCCATTGTTGATGGGAGTGCAAACTTGTACAGCTACTTTGGAAATAAGTATGGTGATTTATCAGAAAATTAGGAAATAACATACCTCAAAGCCCAGAAATACCACTTATGGGTATATACACAAAGGATGTTCAATCATTCCACAAGGATATGTACTCAACTATGTTCATAGTAGCATTGTTTGTCATAGCCAGAACCTGGAAACAATCTAAATGCCCCTCAACCGAAGAATGGATGATGAAGATGTGGTGCATTTACACAATGGAGTACCACATACTGGAAAACTATTAATGTCATCTTGGGATTTGCAGGCAAATGGATGGAGATAGAAAACATCATATTGAGTTTGGTAACCCAGACCCAGAAAGACAAATATAATATGTGCTCACCATAAGTGGCTTTTAGACATAAAGCTAAGAAAAAACAGCCGATATTTCACAACCCCAGAGAACATAGACAACAAAGAGGACCCTAAAAGAGGCATACATGGATCTAATCGACATGGAAAGTAGAAAAAGACAAGGTCTCCTGAGTAAATTGGAAGCATGGGGATCATGAAAAAAGCCAGGAGGGGAGGAGGAAGCGAGGGGAGCAGATAAAAATATATAGCTCAATAAAAACAATTTTAAAAAAGAAAAAATCCCTGTGTTCTTTACATTACCTAAAAGATGCTTGCATAGCCAGTTCTCAATTAGGACAGACAGGAGTCTGTCCAGACAACTAGAATGCTCCACTTGTATGCATCATTCACTACCAAATATCCTCGATAGCTTACTAGTGTCCGTGGTAACCTTACATGTCACCTACATCCTTGTGGTTAGGTTTTATATCTACCATAACAGTGGTGCTTGTTTTTATTTGCTGCATACTTGGAGAGTTTCAAAGTGCTGTAAGACCAGGTTTTATTACCCAATTACATTTTTATGCAATTGTAACCAAAAACTTGTACAATCAGTTTCTTTCATTGAGGTACATTCTCCATTTGAAGCTGATTGATATTTGCAGTGAACGGCTGAGATCCTGGCATAAATCTATACAGTTGTTTAGTGGGCTGTCTTATTTCCATAGACACCATGTAAGCAGAGCATAGTGGATATGAGCTGGAGATATATTATTGAAGGGAAGAAAAAAGGCTTGAACTGAATAGAGACTTAAATGTTACTTAGATTTAACAGTTCCTTTCACATTTGGGAGCTGAAATGCTAAAATACAATGAAGGGATACATGCCTCGGATAATTTCAATGAGGCAGTTCTTAAAAACAAGATAAATCTAACATTTATAGCTTCCCCCTAATTAAAAAAAACAATAAAATGTGGATAAAAACTTAGGGAAATTGTATGAACAATATACTTTCAGGGTGACTGAATGTGACTATCAACAAGATCTTCCACCAAGGATACATCACATTCTGTAGCTTCAGGGAAAAACAGCATACAAGTGGTAATGCATGTCCCTTTGGAAAGGCATGAAACCCATAAAAAGCAGGGAAAGTGGAAGTTCAAATATGCTCTGGAAAGGCAAATACCCTGGAGGGATGTCTGGGATGGGCTTGGGTGTTGACTTCCTGTTCGGTTTTGTAGTATCCACATTAGGCCATGCTGAAGCTGATATTGTGGCCAACATATACAGCACAGGGTAGTCAGCGAACCTTGAGGGACACGCTTGCTTTTAAGCAACAGTATGAATTCATCCATCTTCTTGACACAAATTAGTGGAGCAGTAGTGTTTCTCCAGGGGGGAAATTCAGCTCGTAGAGTCAGCCAAGAAGCAAAGAGTGGATGCAGAATGAGAGTGAACAGGAACCCAGACATTACACAGGGGCCTAGATACACTATACTCAAATCCATATTGACCCCTCCGCAGTTGTGAAATACTGAGCACTACAAAATAGTCCAGTCGTGCCTGATTCACAAAGTGCATCTGAGCAGCCAATTGTTTGGTCGCTGTGATCTTTAGTTGTTGCCCTTAGATGTATTTGGATATGAAATGTTGGCTTTGGTTTTGCCGGATGTGATGAGTGTGTGTGACCGTTGGATAAAATCTCAGCTTATTGTTGTGAAGGGGATCATTGCATATTCCTCTGTGATTCTTTGGAAGCAAGGACTATGTGAAAGTTTTCACTTCTGAGCCTAATGGAAGGGGGAAAAGAGCAAAGCAAAGACTGGCAAATGGAAAATGGGAATATTTATGGATATGCATAATGGGCATCTAATTCTACTCAGCAGTGTTCCTACTCTATGGCATCTTAATTATTCTATCTGATCTTCAGGAGTTCCAGAAGGCTACCCTGTGATAACACAGAAATGGATGGAGACTGGGAAATACTATATGGATATCTTTCACTGAAAAATTTGGGAAAGCTACATAACTTAAAAAGGACCTGTGATAAATCCTCGTCCGCCTAAAAATAGTGGGGAGGGCCTTGGTCCTGTGTCAAAGTGATGTGTCAGACTTTGTTTACTCTCTCTCTGTGGAGTGGATTGGGGTGGGGTGGGGGAAAGATGGCAAAAGGAGGGGAGAGAATGGGAGTGGGATAGGCATGTAAAATGAGAATAGAGTGTTTAAAAATAAATTAATTTAATAAAAAAGAAAAAAGTGCCTATGAATACTTATGACTCATAACTTGTTATAGTTCCAATATTTGAAATATGATTAGTTTGAATAACATAAGCTAAGTACAAACCTACAGAAATGAGCATAGATTATTGTTGGGGGAACCCGTTTGTTGGTTCCCGGCTGCTTAGCCCTGAAATAATCACACAAAACTGCATTAATTAAATCACTGCTTGGCTCATTAGCTCTAGCTTCTTATTAGATAACTCTTATATATGAATTTAACCTTTAATACATGAATTTCCATTAATCTGTGTATGGCCACACGGCTGTGGCTTACTGGCTAAAGTTCCAGTGTCTGTCTCTGGCTGGGCTACATGGTGTCTCTCTGATTCCACCCTTCTTCCTCCCGGCATTCAGCTTAGTTTTCTCTGCCTAGCTAAGTTCTGCCCTGCTATAGGTCCAAAGCAGGTTTTTTTTATTTATTAATGGTAATAACAGCACAGAGAGGGGACTCTCACATTAGATTATAAACTGTTTATAGTTTTTGGATAATGCTAAATTTTCAGCCAAGTGGACAGATTAAATAAAACAAACTAATTTGCTTATGGAAAAGTGGAATGATGCAGAAAAATTAGAGAAAATAGAGATTAACTGCACTCAGAAACAGACCACTATAGAGGAGCTCCCTTTAGTCAACCCATGACTAATGCTGCAGTAGACATGAGCACAAACCCAGGTGCAGACTATGACTCTTGACTGTTGTGTAATTCAGGGCAAACAATCAGATTTCCTGAGCTAAGATTCCATATGCATCTACCAGGAAAAAAAAATTCTGCTCAACAATGTTATGGAGGATATTAAATGCATTGTTTTTTAAATCACTGAGCAAATATTAAAAAGTTATGTAGCATTTAGGACTTCTTGCCCAAGAGCACCTGTCCTGGAAAGAGGTTAACACAGAGACCGCCAAAGTCTTTTTCTACTTCTAAAACGTCCAAAGTAGAGTTGAAGCATGAAAAATAGCTAAATTAAATAGTACAAGCTGAAACCCAAAGGTTTTAAGCACACATAGAGTCATGCTGCTATCTACTAACTACTGAAACCTGAAAAATTAGTATATGTGAGTCCCAGTCTCAAGTATTCCAGGCTGGCACCTCTCTCTTTCTGTGTACATATGCATCTATGTATGTATGTATGTATGTATGTATGTATCTGTGTATGTGTGTGTGCATTATGCTATTATCTCCTAACTATTGAGACCTAAAACATTACTATAAGTGAGTCCCAGTCTCAAGTAGTTCAGGCTGGCATCTCTGTGTGTGTGTGTGTGTGTGTGTGTATTTGTGTGTGTATGTATATATGTGGTGTGTGCATGTATGTATATACATATATAGTACATATACACACATATACGTACACAGAGAGATAGATATAGATATAATCTGAAAATTGTTTCAAATTTCCAATCCTTCTGTTCCACACTCCAGGTGCTGGGATTGCAGTTCCATGCAACCACAGCTGGCCAGGTGCACAGTGCTAGGACCTGAGCCATGACGCCCCTCAGTGCTCTAACATCTAAGCTGCACACACAGTCCTGTCATTTTGGACAATGATTTAAAGGGTCCATTGCATATTCGTGGTATGTTTTAAAAACAATATGGAGCATATTTTAACATTTCTGTTATTTTATATTCATTTTAAGTAGTTTTTCCAAAGATAAAATATGCCTTATGTTTTGAAATACTTAGTTTTTTAAATAATATTTTAAAATTAATTCTCTGGTGATTTCATATCAGATGTTTTGAACATATTCCCTCACCCAACCCCTACCATATCTTCCCTCTCTACCTTCAAAGCCCTCTCTACCTGTGGGTCACCTAAGACTGTCAGAAAACACAGATATTTACATTATGATTCACAACAGTAGCAACACTGCAGGTATGAAGTAGCAACACAAATCATTGTATGGTTGGGGGTCACGACAATGTGAGGAACTGTCACAGCATTGGTAAGGTTCAGAACTACTGCACTAAACTTATAAGTTTTCTGACCTGCCATCCCCGTCAAGTCAAATTTGTGTTGTTAATCTGCTCTTGGAGAAAGGGGCCCTGAAGTTAAAACACATTATTAAACAAATAAAATTTTCCAAAAGCTCCTTAGAGAGTGACTGGAATCTGTGCTTACCTCCCCTCCTCCATAGTGGAATTACTGCAAATTCATCTGTTAATTCACTCTGTTGTGTTCAGAAAACACTATTTTCCGTCATCCGACTTGCACCTCTAGCTCCTTTTATTCCTCCTCTCTTGACATTTTCCAAGTCATTGGGATAGAGTTCCAATATGTATTCCCCGTTTTGGGTTGAGAGCCCAGAATCTTTCTTTCCTTGAACGTGTACCAGCTGAGGGACTCTGAGTTAACGGACATCTGTGGCAATTGGCTTGCCCTTCTGTGAACTTTTCTTAAGTGCCCTAGTTAGGGTTACTGTTGTTATGATGAAACACCAGGGCTAAAGAAAAGTTGGGGAGGAAAGAGTTTGCTTGGTTTTCACATCCCCATTGCACTCCATTACTGAAGGAAGTCAAGGCAGGAACACAAACAGGGCAAGGACTTGGAGGCAGGGGCTGATACAGAGACCATGGAGGAGTACTGCTTATTGTAAGGCTTGCTCCTCCTGGCTTGCTCAGCGTGCTCTCTTTACAAAACCACTAGAGTCGGGGTGTACGCACCCATAATGTGATGAGCCCTCCCCCATCAATCACTATTTAATAAAATCACCCACAGGCTTATTTGCTTATACCCAAATTTTATGGAAGCATTCTTAGTTGAGGTTCCCTCTTCTCAGAAGACTACAGTTTGTGTTAAGTTGGTATGAAAGTAGCTAGCAAATGAAGGAACTCTTGCTCCCAAGTGGCACAATGCTTGCCTCATGTTTTCAGCTTTTAATTTTAAAGTGTTGTGAGCACACTTCTGACAAATGCACAATCTTATGGAAAAAGTAGTCAAGCATTCATCTTTGACAGTTTAAAATGTTTTTTCTCTTTATTTTTTTCTGTTATTTTTTAATAGAAAATACTGTTTTTTATTTTACATAACAATCCCAGTTCCCACTTCCTCCCCTCCTCCTATTCCCTCCACCTTCCTCCCCCCACCCCAACCCCCATCCACTCCTCAGAAAGGGTAAGGCACATTGCTTTGGGGTGGTTCAAGGCTCTCCCTATTATACCTAGGCTGAGCAAGGTATCCATCCAAAGAGAATGGATTTCCAAAAATCCAGTACAAGCAGTAGGGATAAATCCTGGTGCCACTGCCAGTGACCCCTCAGTCTGCTCCAGTCATGCAACTGCCACCCACATTCAGAGGGTCTAGTTTGGTCCTATGCTTGTTCCTTCCCTGTCTGGCCAGAGTTGCTGAGCTTCCATTAGCTCAGGTAAGCTGTAAGCTGTTATTTTTTTTTTAGATAACAATATAAAGACATCATTTCCCATTCCCTTTCTTCCCTCCAAACACACCCAATACACATTCTTGTTCTATTTCAAATTCATGAAGTCATTTTCATTAACTGTTGTTATATAAGTATATATACATCTATATTACAAATTATCTACTTTAACTTCTAGAAAAATTATACATCATAAAATGCTGTTCTATAGTCATTAATTTTGCCACTCAAGTTTTTATGCAAAACTTTTGACTTCATATTTTAAAAAAATGTGTTATACACAGCCTTAGCTGTATGAGCACCTCTCATTTTAACTGATAGTTTATGTTAAAGTTCATCTACGTTAGTGATACAGCTTTGTTTATTTCCACCATTTGATTATTTACTTTTCAGTTCTTTCACAGATTCTATTTTCCCTCTGTTTCCTTTACTGTCTAATTTGCATTAATGTTTCTATTTCTGTTTTGGTTTTCACTTCTATTGAATGTTTTCTTGCGTGCACTTCACATTGATTTATTATTTACTCTGGTGACGACCTCACAAGTTCATAGTTTCACACTCTGCCTAGAGATGATATTTTACAGCCATGAATATAATTCATTGACCCATTTCTGCCGAACTGCTGTTACACACCTGTGGTACACATTCAAATCCTACATCTGCTTTGCATCCTTAAAGAATGAGATATATGTAAATAAATGTATGTGTGCATATACATAATTTCTGGAACTATTCACCCTAATCCATAAAATACTCTTTTTTAAAATATATTGTGCCTTCCAGCCTGATCTATGTTAGCTATCTTGACATTGATAATTTTTCTGGAAATCAATTCTTTGGGGCTTTACTTATTAGGGAATATGTTTTTCTCATTTTTGAAATATAATTTTGTTCACCCAAACTTTCTGAAGTAAGAACCTTTCAACCTTTACAAATGCTTTCTATCACCCTGGCCCATATTTTGTTATTGCCAACCTCCTAGGCATGAAGGTGGAGAGGCTCATCTTTTGGGGTCTGTAGCTACCATTTCATTTCCATTGTTTTTGAAGACTGATTATGAAATTTCTAGCAGTGATTCTATAAAGAATAAGCCTATTCAAGTTTGGTCAAATTTCTTCAAAATGAAGTTTTTGCTTTGATCTTTTTAAAATATACTGATAATTTACTCTAAGTTTCTCAAATAATTTCTGTATTATAATAATTTTGCATCTGGACAGTGGTAGTGCAGGTCTTTAAAACCAGCACTTGGGATGCAGAGGCTGGTGGAACACTGAGTTCAAGGTCAGCCTGGTCTACAGAGCAGAGCCAGTGCCAGGGCAGGTTCCAAAGCCACACAGAGAAACCTTGTCTCAAAAAACCAAAGATACCCCTATTCTTCCAGAACTCCAAGTGTGTATTTATCAGAGAGTTTCACATTTCCTCACTTCAGTCTATACGTTTGAACATTTCCACCTATATTTGAATAAGTCTTTATGTGTATTTCTCCAGATCCCTCACCGTTCATTCTTCACTGTCACATACACTGTGATTTTCACTTGTTATCTCTTCTGGTTCTAAAGTTTTTGTACGTTTTGTCTCAGTAGTGTTACCTGCACTGTTTTCTTACTCTGCTCATTCCAAGTCTACTGCATTGTATTTTGTTCACTGTTATTCTCTTTGTCTTTAGAAGTTTGTCCCATTCCCTCCCTGACCCCACCTTTCACTGCATGTTTGACAGTGACTGGACACACCACAGGCATTCTACATCCTGACAGCTTTCTCTAGGGAAGGTTGAATTTCTTCCATGAGTCTCTTTGTTACTGTCAGACTTATCTCTTTTTTTCCCTTTTACGTTGTTTTTATGACTCTTCTATCATTTATTTCCTTAGCTTCCTGATAGCTCCTTTACAATAGGAATACTTTTTGTACTAAAACAGTCATTCAGGTGTTTTGTCCCAACACTTGATGTGTTCACACCAGTTCTTAGATGTCTCTATGGCTGGGGAAGAATTTCCATTCAGCTCCTGACATTGTGGGAACTCTGCTAGTCTGACTGTCTCAGGCTTGCTGCAGCTGCTGGCTAGCCTAAGGAAGCCTGCAGGGCCCAGCCCTCTGCTCACACAGTATGTCCTTTGGACAAAGACCAACAGTGAGTTGTAGGCAGGCCTTCGGGTATTTTCTGTGAAGTTTGTTCTCTTTAGTTGTCTTTCCCCTTACTGCGTGCACTCCACAGATGCTGATCTGACTTTCAGCTCCTTAGTGAGAGATGCTATTTTCCTGCTCCCTTCCTAAGCTGGGGCGCCTATAAGGCTTCACTAGGAACTGGGTAGAAATGGCTTTTCTGTAAGCTCATTCATTATTCTAATTTTCTAGAAATCAAAAATTGCCACCTCATTTTCTTTTCAAATTTTTCATTTTGTTCAGAAGTTAAGAAAAATCTGTTATTAATTATTCCTTCATGCCTAGAAGCATAAATATTATCATTAATTTTCATTCTAATTAAATATGAGTGTAGTTAAGAGGCTGTCTTTGACAAATCACCACGACCACTGTTAGGTACAGTTAACAAGCAGGGCTAAGCCTTATGGGATTTTTTGTTTGTTTATTTTTTGTTTTGTTTTATTCTGTTGACTTTTGTTTGTGTGGTTTGGTTCGGTTCAGATCAGTTCGGTTTGGTTTGGTTTATCAAGACAGGGTTTGTTTGTGTAACTGCCCTGCCTATCCTGGGATTCACTTTGTGGACAAGGATGACCTCAAACTCAAAAAGATCCACCTGCCTCTGCTTCCTATGAAACAAGAGATTTTACTGATTTATAAATGTAGGCATAACTTAATTATTCAAAAAAATGGATAGAACAGATTTCTTAATCAAAATGTTAAAAAAGTAACAGTACTCAAAATTAATTACTAGCAGACTAAAAAAAAAGTCTTATTGCAAAAGAACATTTACGTAGTAAGATATTTCCATGCTTATCAAAAGATTTCCCAAAGAAGTTCTCATTGGGAGCGATGTGTCCTGAAGAATTCTCTGTGAGACTTTTGACCCAAAGCATATTTAAATTTACAGCACAAGCCTTGCATTTGGGCAACGTGTTTCCAATATTTTAAACATAATGTCAAGAGTTTGAAACATGTATGTGACCCATCCTTGTAAATTTAACACTCTGGAGGCTGAAACAGGAGGATCGTCAGAGTTTAGCTTGGTCTACATATTAAGATCCCATCTCTAGCTGCCACCATCCAAAAACCAGTTAAAGACATTAATTTTGCTTGTGTTTGCTTTCTTTTTTTATTAAAAATTTCCACCTCCTCCCCTCCTCCCATTTCCTTCCCATTCCCCCCCACTTCCCCTCCCCCTTGCTCTCCAATCCAGAGGTCAGTCA
>LOEQ01005725.1:10541-28012 GCA_001685075.1 Bramus lutescens | reverse complement strand
CCCTGACCACAGCTCTGGACTATCCCGGCAGGGCTCGCGGGTGACATCACTCCTGAAGATATTCGCTCTCTAGTCCTTGCCTTCACAAAGCCTCTATCAGTGTGTTTGTGGGTCTCTGGAGAGGGCTTCCTGGGAAGAGGACGGCAAGTAGCTACCAACCAGACCAGAGGAGGCAAAAGAGTAACGGGGAGTGAAGGAGTACCCCAGAGGACAGCGACATGAAATTCAACGCTGCACACTACCTGCTGTCCCTGCTGCCTGCACTCGTCTTCAGCACCAGGTGAGTCCAGAAACGTGAGGCCCCAAGCCAGGAGGCTGCGCTGGTCAGAGAAGAGGCACCTCCCACCTAAGCAAGATGTTAGCTGAGTGATTAAGACTCAGAATCTTTGGAGAGAGAGGAGCCCTTCTATAGTTCCCCCAGCCCCCTTGGAGAAAGTCTTAGGATTGCCTTGCTCTGGGTATCAAGAGCTTCCCGTCAGAGTAAAATGAAGACACCCCACCCCCAACCCCAGAGCCCTGTAGTCAGGAACAGCGAACATGCTGAAATAAGACACCATAAAGAGAAAGTAGGGAGAGAGGGGAATGTCCATAGGGAGTGCTTTATGTTTGTGTTAGACCTCTGCTAGTAATTAGGGAACTCCAGCACCCCGTGAAATAAATTCTAAGGTTCAGGGAGCCAGAGACAACAGAAGGTGCTAAGACTTGTGCAGTAGTCCCCAAACTCGGTTGATGGCCTGTCTGAAGTCTTAAATGGACGTGGTGGCAGGTGACTTCCTTTGGCTGGGTTTAAAGTTAGAAGACAGGTACTGAAACAGAGGAGAACCTAGCTGGAAACAATGGGGCACTGTGCTCCATCACTTGGCCGCGGATGAGAATTTCAGCCCCAGTACAGAGGACCCATTTTCAGTGGAGATTTCAAACGCACTGACAGAAGTGTTTTGTGACTGCTGCTCAAAGTCTCAAAGTTGGTGATGGGTTTGTTTTCTTCTCCCATTAGCACAGCACAAGAGGGGCCTGTTTCAGTGCCCAGGGCTGAATTTATTCTGCACGCCTTGAGCACCCTACTGGCAGCAATCCCTTTCCCTTGGCCTCCATGAAATAAAATAACGCACACAGGGTGTGGGTTCTTTCAAATTTGCATGAATGGAGACACTATCTGTTTGTGTAAGTCAACCAAAACTAAAGGAGAGACACACAACTGTACAAGATTCAGATGGAAGGGGGGAAGCAGGCTCACGCGCTCTTAAAAGACGTTGAATCCATGCTTCTGTTTCTTGTACATGTTTCTTTCAGGGCAGCATTAACCTGCTTTTTCTTTCCATGCACGAACTGCTCCATTTAGCTTCAAAAATTGATAAATTTTGCCTTTCTTGAACAGAACCAAGTGGCTTTACAAGACTGAAATCAAACTTCAGTTTTATTTCTTCTAAAGATTTGCTTGTCATTGCAATTTATAGTATTCTTATGGTTTTCACAGAAATCCACTTTGCTTCCCATTACTTCCTTAAACAGTGAGCTCTTCTGAATGCTATGATAAGTGCTAACAGACTAATAAAGTTAGTCTTTAGGTCCTTGTCATTTGTTCCCACCTTCTACTTTAATAATTATTTCTGTGTTCTTTTAAAGAGGGGCAGTTCTAAAATTTATATTTAGGTAGATGCCAGTCAACACATTCATTAAACAGTTAATGGTGGCAGGGAAACCCAACCTACAGTGGCATGCAGGGCAGTAAGCATCTCTTGAGATCCCGTAATCCTTTTGCTCTTTAAAGCAGCTGCCATTGAAGTACACAAACTCTATAGCCTCCACTCAAAGCTTGTTTTAGTTCTGTAAAGCAAGAACCATCACTTCCCTATCTTATGAAAGGGTTAATTTCTATAAATATCATTAAGACTGAAGGTCAACACATTGATTACAAAATAATAAGTTATTCTGATTTGAAATTAGAAAGGAGCATTCTCCAGTGTTGGCATTTGAATTTTACAAAAAAAATACAAGATGGACTTGAAAAGTGAATTTTCATAATTAGTAACCATTTACATAACTGCTCTGAGCCATTTTATTGGACTAGATCCCCAGGTCACCTTCTAATGGTTCACTTACTTGAAAATGAATGTGACACTGTCCGTGTGTCGCTTGCCAGAAGAGAATGGGCTTTAAAGGACTCTCACAGAAGTCCATTCTCCTTCCAGTATTCAGGAGTTCTTATTGCCACATGGCAAGCATAAAGGTTAAAACCCAGACTGCAAACCTCTATGAAGACAGTCACATTAGTCATGATCGGCCTGCTATACTGGTGAGCAACACAGTATCACACAACCACGGTCACCAGTGACAGGGTTTTCTGTTTACTTTCTTAGTGTTCTATATATGAAGCAATTGCATCTCACATGCTTACACTTGTTGGCTAAATCCACAGAGGGTGACAATCGCCACTTGTTGATTCTAAAGTTCCTTCTCACTTTAAGGAATGTAGAGCTGAAACTCTAATGTGGAAGAACATTCATCCTGATGTGTGTCTGTCCCATTAGAGTTCCTCAGAACTGCTTGCTTTGTCTGCTGTAGGCCTGGTGTTCACCTCTGTCTAGAAGGGAAAGAATGACTGCTTTGAAACAGATGCTATAGTTGGAAGAAGAAAGGTGCTTTATAGTAGTGTTCTAGCTGTCAGAGTAGTGTTCTAGTGGTTATTCTCAGATAATTCTTTCTGCCTTTTAAATAGGAAGGATTGGTAGCTGTCTATTCTGTTCCCTTACCATTACAATTAGAGACCCCATAGACATCAAACATTAACAATCTCAACACTCCTAGCTTAGACTTACTTCATTTGTTCAGAAAGAAACATGAATGTTCATTCTGACAAGCATTTTCCTCTGATTTCACAGTGAGCCCCGTTGAGCTTTAAAGAAAAAAAAGACCTCAATTTCCTGCCATATTGTCTTTGTTGTTTAGAAAGTACATAGAAATTCAAAAATACAGTCAAGGTAATGGTTTGAAAATGTAGCTAATACAGAGATCCCCTTAATGTGTGCAGAAATGCATGTGGTCAAAGAACACAATTGCATGGGAAGGTTGAAGAGCTTTTGGAGAGAATGGCTGTACTTTTCAAATAGTTTCATTCTGTAGGAGGATTGAATTGCTATTCCAAGGCATTACCTACACTTCAGAAACAGGAAATGTGGGGACTGAAAGGATGGTGGGAGGTCAGTTCTTTGAAAGTTCTTCCTGAAAAGGATCCCTGTGTACTGGAGGAGGCTTGGGCATTAGTTCTGAACCTCGGTTCTTTGATGCTGTTTTCATGCCACTGATGCCTTTGGCATGTGAGCTTTCAAGTGACTTGAGGAGCAAGGTGAAGGAGGGGAGGAGTGAAGGTCTACCAACTTCTGATGGTTCTCCATCAGGTACATCTTTGAGCAGATGGTCGCTTATTGTCATCCCAGTAGGAATCACCTGCGAGGTCTCCTCTGGGCCCTGATCAGCACCTGTACCCCATGCTTCCATGGGAATCTATTTGCAGCAATGTACTCTGTGAATGCCCAAGGCTCCCACATCTTCTGTGCATCATTCCAACCTCAGGATGAAGCTGTTGTATATGCCATAGGAGAGAGGACACCAGCAAACTCATTTGTATGCAGACACTTTTAAGAAAATGTGTTTGGTGTAGGAAGGAGACTCACTTTAACTTCAGTGAAATGGTGTGAGGTACTGTGAGTTTCCCCACCCCAGTCCTTCACACACTTTTAAAGAATTGTATTCTTTTGTGTAAATGGATCACAGAAGTGTCTTTAACAGGAATGTGTGAAAGAGATTGTATTTGCTCCCGAGGCTGCAGTTCCAGCCCTGAGAACCAATTTTCAGTAGCACTCTTTAAAGTACCAGTTTTTGGAAAATCTTTGTAGATTACATTTTCTCTGTGACCGATTGCAGTGACAGTTCAAACCTTTATGTGTTGACTGTGCAATTGTACCAAATCAAAATCCATGCAATTGAAAGGATGAACTTGACCTTCCTGTTTGGAAGCAAAAGGTAACTGGGATTGCTGAGCTGTGAAGCGACATTTTCTCCTGTGTGATTGGTGACATAATGTGTATCACTGTTTCTGAGTAACTGTGAGAAGAGTTGCTAAAAATCACTTTACTAGATGGGGCTCAATTATTGAAGATATCCCATAAGACAGGTAGTATTTAAAAGTATGATTTCTTCCCTTGGAAGTTTATATAAGCAGAAAGCATAAGAATATTCCTTCTTTTGGTAATTTCTGTGATGTTTTATTTTCACAAAATGAGTTTTTTGTCTGTCAGTCACTCAGCACCTGAATCATTTCACCAATAAGGTACATTAGTTATAACTATATATCTTCTATCAAGACATGTATGCAATTATTATATGTTACACAAATTGAATAAGTAATATCCATCATTTTATATGAAGTTCCAAGTGTGAATTAGGGGAGAATAAATTACACCAATTCAGAAGTTTCAGTTGTAATGTCTAGTTTCCAATGACAACAAGATGAAGAGTGTTTTATCTTCAGTCTCAGCATCATGGAGCATGTGGTAACAAAAGACTTTAGATGATGGTTTATCTTCATGTGCAGACATTTTGTGTAGCAGACAGTGCTAATCATAGAAACCACCAAACAAAGTTGTAAAAACTGAACTAATTCACGAGAAGAGTTTAGGGTATTCATGAAAGAAAGTGAGTAGCTTATGAAACTGTTATTACCTATGACAATGTTTTCATAAAATTCTTATGTACTGACATAGGAAAATAAGGTAAAGCTGAAATGCTTATCAGTTGAATGGCATCTAGTGTATGACACTCCTGTCATCTAAAACAAAGGATGGTAGGCAGAAAGAAAGGACTCGGGCAGTGACTGTGACTTGGTATCTGGGCCTCTGTTCTCAAGAGCGCTCTACTGTCACAGTGTCTGGCTGGTTCTGTGTTTCCTGCTGAACATTATGATATTATGATTTACACAGTGTACATGCAATTACATCGTAAACAGAAACCCAAGTAGCTAAATATATGCTTTTGAGCTAAATCACATTCTACATGTTTAATATCAAATCAAAGTCATGAACATGAGCACAGGTGTCAGTGAATAACTAAGATAGGTTGTTTTCAATTCATGGGTAGATTGATTTAAAAATTTGTTTGACTTCATTTTCAACTTGTTTATTGTTTCCATCATCCATTACTAATCTTTAAATTTTATAAACATTCAGAAAATTATAGAAAACATTACATCAAGAAATAATTATAATATAGAAAACATTTGGAAAACCACTAAGGAAAAAGAAGCCCAGTTACTACAGGTTCTAAGAACCACTGTCGCAGGTTCCTTGAGTGGCCAGCCCTCTGAACAGATTTAGAGCAACAGTGAGTGTCCTTAATCTGCATATATGCTTAAAAATTGACATAAAAGTTTATCTTTTTCAACCTATAAATCTCTTAAGTGTATGAGTGTTGCCAATGACATGTGCCAAGTGAGTGAATCATTGAATGGGATCTGATGTGTGAGTAAGAGAAATTAAAAAGTAGAGTTCACATTAAACCTATGACAGAGGAAAGGAGATAGTCACAAAAACTCACATGAACTTAGTTTCATGAGAATAGGGGACAAACACAGAGTTGTCAACAGTAAATGGCTCCACTCAGACACAAACTGAAGGTCATCTGAGAAATTAGCATCTTCTGTGAATGTCCTCAAAGACACTAGCTGATGCCATTCAAGTAGGAAAGGGGTTGCACTGCAGTTCTGTCTGACTTGTCTCCTGTTGTTTAGGGGTGTTTGATTCATCCAAGTATACTTTAAAGAGTCTACTGTTGGGAGACAAGCTTTGAGTAAAGGCTTTGTTCTACTTCAAAGCTCTACATTTTAAAGACAGAAAACTGAGGATTTGAGTAAGTGAGATTTTCTAAGGACACAGAGGGAAAGTAATGCAGTCCCCAGAACTAAGGGCTTTCCTCTGTCATGTCACTCTGCTCAATGACAAAGCTTTTTTGTTATCAGGGAACAGGAGAACAACTGGTTCCTACAATGTGTTAGGAGGATTCTATTTTCTGTAAATATCAAGAAGTGTTGTAAGGAGGCTGCTTGTTTGTTCCTGGCTATTCAGCCCTGAAATAATCACACAGAAATTATATTATTTATATCACTTCTTGGCCCATTAGCTTTAGCTTCTTATTGGCTAACTATTTTAATTTAACCCATTTCTATTAGTCTGTGTATCACCACGTGACTGTGACTTATCGGCTAAAGTTCTGGTGTCTGTATCCAGCAGGGCTACATGTCTTCTCTCTGACTCTGCCCTTCTTTCTCCCAGCATTCAGTTTAGTTTTCACTGTCTAGCTAAGTTCTGTACTATCAACAGTCCAAGGCAGTTTTCTTTATTAATCAACCAATTGTATTCACAGCATACAGAGGGGAATCCCACATCAAAGTAGTATTAAAGGTCTGTCTCTGACCACACATCACCCTGATACAGAGCAGTCTATCAGCAAAGGAAATTACAGCAAGGAGACGAGCCTTCTCATTCTGTGTTTTGTTAATTTCAGAAATGAGAACTGTGCTCAAACTACCACAGGTCATCTTTAGATCCTGAAGAAGAGCCATTGGTGTTTTTTCGCTGTTGTACACAATTGACTCTGAAGAGCTATGGCCAAAGTGGTGCCTGTTGATCCTTATACTATAATGTAAAGTCATATTTTTATGCCACTGAGATCTGTTTGTTGAAGCTACTTTGTACGAATGTGCATCCTAGACATTTGCACAAGTATTCCTCAGGGGTTAAATCTATGGTAGTAACATCAAGATTAAGTAAAAGATATTTAAGTATATTTCAGAGTGTAGCATGTAGTTATACCTTGTCCCTCAGTAAATGTTAAGACAGAGGTAGTGTAGGTTACAAATCTTGTGTGTTGGTTATGATACTGCAGACAAGGAAGGAACATGCCATTTAGCAAGTTTAATAAAACTGAAGATAAATACATTTATTAATTTCAAAATTCTAGACAAGTATAGTCTAATTTATGCCAGCATTCTTCTCCAAGGGAGGAGACAGTGGAAGGCTTTCATGGAAATGTGAAGTAACCTCATCTGGTAGCTCCTAAAAAGAAAGCATTGGACTCTGGATTCTCATCATTGTTGATAACTAAATAATTGAAGATTATGGTCACTTGGTCACCCATCTACACCTTCTTTTCAGCTTTACATCTATTTCTTAGAAAGTCACTTAAGGACTTGATTCACTGACACACCAGGGCTTTGTAGTCCCACTAAGTAAGATGTCAGTGAGGATTAATTTAGAATTTCTTCAAGTCTCCTATGGGGACTGTGCCTTCCTCCAGCCAAGAAGAGGGTGTGAATTGCTAATGTCCATAATCTTAAGGCATCATCCTCAGGTCAACAAACACATACTTACCAGCTGTTTACTCATTAAATGGATGATGGAGGGGAATGAGGAAAAGAGTCATGAAGTCTGCCCTATTACCCGGAATTAAATTCTCAAATTACAAAATCAGAATCTTATTATCACAGGAATTTAGAATAACAGTTAACATCTCTTTGTTACTTTTCCCTGGTCCATGGAAAGGTGATAACAATGCCCCTCTCATAAGATTGTCAAGAGGATCAATTATGATAATGTATGCAAATAAAAATGGCCAGCTCAGAGAAACACAGTTCAACACACCACGATCATTATTATTACATGATTGAAAGGTTTGGGCAAGGCTTATTTTATGAAAATGATCTTGTATTTTAGAAAGTGATCTTTAGTAACACCCTTTTTACGCTAGTTTACATAGACCAAGTTAGGACTGGTGAGAAAGATATTTTGAAGTTCAAGCCTGCCTTGAGCTATGAAGCTGTTTCTTCCTTATAAATGAAGAAAACTATTAGTAATACAGTGCAGGGCCCAGCTCTTTAATATCAAAACTATTCCCACTTGGAAAGACTAATTTAAATGTCTGGGACATTCTCAAGGAAAAAGAAATCAGGGTCACATTATCCAGTTCATGTCTAGATCCTCCAAATTGTGTTGGCAATATGGTTAAAATTGAAAACTAAATAAAGTTATTAAAAGTATCATGTAACAATGTCTCATCAACGGTTTTGAGGAGAATTCATTGGACAGAGTTCATTGTTCAAGCTCTCTTGATAATGGCAGACCCACAAGGGCGCATCATCAGTGAGGAAAAGCATATTGTTAAGTTTAGGCACAGTGAGGACACTGACCTGCTCCTACTCAGCAGTTCCCCAGGGGCAAGACCCCTTCAGAATATCGTCAAATGGTCCAGAAAAGGCTGGAATGTCAGAGAGGGTAGGAGCCCAGCACAAGAGAGCTTTTAGAATGCCGTGTGCATGGTAAAGAGAGGTTTGAATCAAAAGAAAAGCTCACAACCAATGGTCTTTCTGCCTTAAAAATACACAAGTTCCTCTTTCTCATGCTCAAGATCATTCCTTGATCTCTGCAGTAGCTAAGCCTTTGGCATTGAGTAAGATTTTTTTGGGGGGGAGGAAACCTCTGTATTACAAAAGAAACAGCAAAAAGTGTAAAAAATTGAAGTGACATCTTGGCAAAAGGAAGATATGGTTGAGAAACCCAATTATTATAGAGAGTGTCGATTTTTTTCTTTTCTTCCACAGAGAAATGGACAAATAAATTCACAAGGAAAGTGGGAAATTGCTCTTTTCCTGACACTATAGTTTGGAATGTTATAGAAATGTACTAAATCCTTGCTTTTTAATGTACTGCACACATCTTTTTTTCAGCTGCCCACTTTAAAGCTTTGTGGGTCATAGGCCCAACCAGCATGGCTGAGGATGAAGCAAGCCTCTGGAGATGTTACAAGTACTTACTTATTATGAGTTAACCTTGTGTTTTAGAAATATTCAAGCAAAGCATTTTATACAGTTAGGGTGATCTAGATTTTGAATGAATTGCAATGATTAGCCTATTTTCTTCTAAAAAAATGTACACAAGACTCAGTCTGTTCTGAGAATGACTCCATCAGCAAAATCCCAATACTACGTAGAATCAAATCTCTATATAAAAACACATACAACACAAAAATAAAGAACAAAAGTATATTTGTAACCCACTAATGGGAGTTAGAAAGATTTCTCTGTGCTTAAGAACACTGGCTGCTATTCCAGAGGATCTAGGTTCTATTTCTAACACCCACATATCAGCTTATAACCCTTTGTAACTCCAGTTTCAGGGTATCCAATGCTCTTTCATGGCATTAAAAGTACCAGGCATGCACATGATAAATATATATATACTGTTAAGCTAGCAATTCATAATAAAAAGAAGTATGCTAACTAATAAGAATGTTGAAACTACTTAGTCTAATAAGATGGAAGGATGTGTGACATTAAAATATCCTCAAAGTAAATCAAAGAAATATATCAGTTTGAAGACAGGACAAATTGAAGCTTCCATTAGAAATCCAAATTTTTGCAGGCAATTTCATCTCTCCTTTCTAGAGAATGTATGTGTCCTAGGATGAGTGATTCTCACAATATGCTCTTCATTGTGTGAGAATGAGCATCTCCTGGGGTGAATCTGAAAGAGACAGCTCCAGGCTCCTGTGTTAGGCATATCAGATTAGTAGTCTGACGGAGAGGGCAGTCAGTGGATTTCTACCTTAATGGGAATGCCTCCAGTGAACGTGAAAGTCTAGATATCACCTCTTCACAGAGTTTGGAACTCTTTGATTTCATTGTCATTAACTAAAAGTGAACATTGCCTCTCAAATCAGGGGAGTTGGGTAGTGTGTGACAAAAATCACCTTGTTTACTGTGGATAAATACACTTAGGAAGTGAATAGGTTATATCATACCAAAAGCATTTATCAGTAAAGTTGCATGAAAATATTCTCTGCCTTGTGTGCTATTCTTCAAAGAGGAAAAAAATGGATAAACATTATTAAACTACTTAGATGATGTCTCAGGGGCACTAGAAAATGAGTGCAAGAGTTTAGGTGAAATCATTTGGGTGCAGTGAAAAGTGTGGGCTTCAGCTTCAGCACCACAGTCTGTAGGAGAGAGGCAGCTAAACCCAGGACCTGCAGCAATACCCAGGACCTGCAGCAATACCCAGGACCTGCAAGAATCATGTGCTGGGGGCTTCTTCACACAACAGGTCTGAATTTTCAGATCAGGAAGAGGTGATGTGACCCTCGTGAACAAGGCTTTGATCTGTCATGGACACGATTTTTTTTTGTGATGTGGAAATTGTTTTCTGCATGAATTTGCTGAGCTAACTAGCGAGTGAAAGGCTACTAGACCTTCATTTCTCATTGTCCTTTTTGTCTGCAATATTTGCTTTTTCTTTTTGTGTGAGAAGTAAAATAATATAGCAATATAATTTATGTAATAAATATGTTCAATCAGGATAATCCTCACAATTAATCTCTTAGGTGGCTCCAGATGTTGCCACAGATAGGTATGGAAGTTGAGGCACATATGGATGAGACTGGGCTCCTTTAAAGCCAGTGATATATTTAAATCCCACTGATGCTGTGTTTAAGTGGTTGATAGATGACTGCCCCATGCTGGTAAACCAGTGGAATGACTTTAAACTGAATTTGCATCATTTTATCATGCTGTTTCCTTTCCCTCAAAACCATGAAACAATAAAAGCTGAAGAGTGTAACACGAATTCTAATTGTTCTTAATAAAAACCCAGAGTCAGATATTAGGAGGTGAAAGTCGAGACATCGGAGAAGCAATGCAGTCAGCCACTAGAGAGACCTTTTACCTCCATTGAATCCTCAGACCAAAAGGACAATCCTGTCCTCAGATCAGACTGCCTTCTCAGACGGTATTCTCTGACTGACTCAGAATGCACATGAGAGTGCATCCTCAGACTGCCTTGAGCACCTGTCTCCTTCCGCCTTGTATTCCTCTCTGCCCAGCCATATCACTTCCTACTTCCCTAGTGTTTGGATTGAAGGAGTGGAATCCCAATTGCTGGAATCACCTTTATGTGAGCTCTGCTTCTCTTTTAGACAGATTCAATCTTGTGTAGTCCAGGGTGGCTTTGAACTAACAGAGATCCCTCTGCATCTGTCTCCTGGTCCTGGGATTAAAGGTGTGAGCCACCACTCCCTGACCTTAGCTCTGCACTCTGATCTTCAGGCAAACTTTAATTGTTAAAACATAAACAAAATATCACCACAGAAGGGTGTCTCTAATAAAGGAAGAAATGAAAATATGAATTTCCTTTGAAATATTCTCTACCATGTCTACTAAAGTTAATGGAACTTTTGCATAATGTTTATTTTACTCTATTTCCACTGAGAAAGAAAATGACCATATAACAGTAAAGCACCGCCCTTTCATGAGTGGCCTATTTTGCATAACTGCCAATTGTCCCCTCTCCGGGTGCAAGCGCTGGCCTAACACTGACCAAGGGTTTGAATGGGTCTGTACAAACTGAGTTGACACTTTGATATTTCTAGTTCTTTGGGTCCGAGTGATGTGATTCTGGGCAGTGCTGAGATTCAAGTACAAATGCTTAAAACAGTGAACAACAGCTAAAGGGTTTTTGTTGTTTTGTTTTTTAATGTGTAATAATTTTCCTGTGATTTTCTCTAGGGTTCTTGTATTCAAAGTTTTTTCAGTGCCTCGTGGAGTTCTTACCTTATAGATTAAGATGTTAAAGATCAGAGCAGTTAATAAATTTAAGGTCACTGAATTAATAAAGAGCCGCAATATGAACCCATGATTTAATGGGCATAAACGCCAAGGTAGGAGTTGCTGAGACAGTAACGGCTGCTGGTAAAACTCGTGGTGTTCAGGCTCATGGAAGTAAAACCAGAAACAAAGGGGTGGATGGGAAATGCGTGCTGACTGGTGAGAAAAGGCTCCAGTGCCAAGACTCAGGGATACCCTTGCTCACAAAGGTGTGTCCCGCTCATCTAGGAAGAGATTTTACCTTTTATTTTACACATGTTGAGAGTGACGGATTCGCTCTTAGCTCAGCTGAGTTTGAGCCTGACCACGTTGTCTAAAACAAGTACAGCAATAATATAGCAATGATAGGAGCAACATACATAAAGAAGCCTAAGAATTCTGGTGTTGCACTTCTACTATTGACCAGAAGATGGTATCGCAAAGCATTCTAGTCCTCTGTGCTAGACTTAACCCATTATAGGCTTGACACACTAATCCCATATTTTAATCTTATTATCTTATGTATGTCCA
Source organism: Bramus lutescens (assembly GCA_001685075.1). Taxonomy (NCBI): domain Eukaryota; kingdom Metazoa; phylum Chordata; class Mammalia; order Rodentia; family Cricetidae; genus Bramus; species Bramus lutescens. The sequence continues at coordinate 15,795 of LOEQ01005725.1, read as the reverse complement.
TACATATTCATGACACCCACATGGGATTTAGTAATAACCTCATGTTAAAAATGAGGGGACTGTGAGTGATGACAGCTGCACAGCACAAACATGAGCTCTGGGTTCCTCTTCTGCAATGTCAAGCGTGCTATACATTTAGACAGCTGGTAAATAAAGGGATCAAATTGTTTCAGGTCTGAATACTGTACCTCACAGACAGAAGCAGAGACAAGCTTATGTGGCAGAAATCACGCTGGCTTTCATCATGCTGACTCCCTATGTTAATGCTTTAAGATGAAACTAAGGCCTCTAGTCGCCAATATTCAACTGGATCACATTGTGCAGTGCTTGGTGTGTTTAGTGTGTTTGGCAAACCTCACTTTGGCCACTTTTGTTTTCTGTCTGTTCATAAATTGATGTCAGAGCCTGCCTCTACACCTTGCCTACTTGATTGATGAAAATACAGGTTTTGTATATCTTGGTAAATCTCAGTCTATTATTATTTTAAATATGACATAAATTAATTTCTTTCCCATGAATTTCAAAACAAAATATAGAAAATGAAGAGATAGTTAGTTCTCCATGATTGGAAAGTGGGCGGTCCATGCAGTTTTATAGCTTGCGGAGGCCTGAGTTATTTCCATAGTCATCACCTTTCTTCGACCAAATGTGTATATCCACATACATTGTCCTTGAGATGATGGCAAAAACTCCTGCTATCCACCATCACTACAGGGCCAAGCTGGTATGTATTGAACAAGCACTGCCCTTCAACACACATTCATGGTGGCTGCTAGCACACTGTATGTATTTTTTCAGGCAAGAATCTAATAAAATTCATGAGCTATTCAACAGTTTCACTATCGGCTTGGTGTCAGGTAGTTTTCAACAAGAAATCAAATAAAGCATTTATCCTAAGACTGCTTATGGCTCAGCTGTAGTGTTCATCAACCTAGGCATATTATAAGAGTCTTTAGTTTAGGATGCAGTTTTATCATAAGTCAAAGAGCATCTGTGAGTGTGATTGTATGTGTGTGCACATATATACACACATATCTATACATATATAGTATTCAATGCCTGTTTTAATATAAAAGGTAGACAAATTCATATTTACATGCATATATAACCCTGCATCATCATTTTGTCCTTCTAATTGTAGGAGAATTTTTTAAACATTTCTGAGCTCTTAATTTTAAAGCTCTTTCTTAGATTGAAAGTAAAAATAGGCCCAAACTATGTTGTACCATGGAAGATCAATCAATTAATTCTATCAGCACCAAGTACACAACAAATTCTAGGCAGAAATGACAAAATTTTTCTTTCAGGACATTGGTAGCCATTGTGTCTCTGTGACCTTTCAGGGAATGATTGTAGACATTGTTCATCCCAAAGAACAATGGAAAAGTGATGGACTGGGAAAATAAGAGTTTTCCAGCTGAATAATAGGTGTAGGAACAAACGTGGACTGCACTGTGCCTTGGGCGAGTACAGTCAGGGTTCCTGGGCCAGGGGCTGTAACAACAAGCTCAGATGGCTGGGGAATAGAGCAGTCTTATGGAGGCAGAACGTTTTAAAGATGAGTGGTGAACACTGCACTCATCAGACATGTGTGCTGTGTCACTCATGCAGAATACTGAAAAGATGTTTCCCTTCTTTTTGTTCTGTCAATAAAGAATGAGAAACTGGCAGAGGCATACAGGGGATAAGACCATAGAGGCAGACAAAAAAGAACTGTCTCAGGTTCCTTATCCACAGGATAGTAGAATGAGAAAAACGGTGGGTTCCTTTTCCCACATTGCTATAACAAGGTTTCAGACATCTTAAAAAGCAAAAGGAATTCATTAGGTTATAATTTCGGAGACTGAAATTTGAGCATTTTGCATGTTTCAGTCTCTGGTAAAGTCTAACTGTAAGTAACTTCTTGGAAAAAGCATGAACAAAAGAGAGATGGTTTCGAAGAACAGGAAGCTAGAAAGAAGGGGAGAGGCTTGTCTGTTTCATCAAAACCCTCATAAGGGGTAGAGAGCTCTGTTGGGAAGTCACACTCATTGAAACATATTCTCTTGCTACAGTTTATGTCCTAAGCAATAAGATCGCTAGTTATGAATAACTCTTTGGGCCACTAGGGAGAATAACTTAACCATTGGTTGTTCTACAGTAAGTAAGTACATTAAAATAGTACTTACCAAGAATCTACAAAAGGCCAAATAAATATTCCAGGACATAACGTTAACTGCCAGGTATCTGAGATACATAACCAAGGCCCTTCTTGATGGAGGTTGCCATCTGAAGAGAAGAGTGGAATCCCTACTACTGGAGGTATGGGAAGAAATCTATGGAAGATGCAACAGAAGTAAATGGCTGTCAGATGTAGCTTCTCTTAAGGCTAACAGGACTTTCAACTCACTTTTTTTGTTTGAAAAATAAATTCCTGGGGGAATATCACCTTGTGTAAAGGCATTAAGAAGAAGTCTTAATAATGACGGTCCCCAGTTGTCTATGACTATTATGGTTCTTACTGACTTTAAGACCGAAGACCTCCTACCTCAGGGTGGGTTTACATGTGTGGTACAGTTTAAGATCAAGTTCCCAAAGGGAAGTTTTGTCTATGGAAGTTGTCCCAAGCAGTGGAGGCTAGACCAAGGAAAGGCTGGCCCAAAGAGGAGGCTGGCCCAAGCAGAGGCAGACCCAACCAGAGATGAACCACCTGCTGATGAATCTCAGTCTTTCATATTATCAGTTATGCAGTCTTGGATGGCCTGTGGGTGTTTGTTTTACTTGTACTTGGAAAATAACCAAGTAGAAGTCCTGTTGTAAAGAATAACAGGTATGTTTTTTTGAAAAAGCAACAAAAATAAAACAAAATTAAAAGACACTTGTACTTGGTTGGAATATGCTGCATTTATTTAGCCTTGAGTTATAGAAATGGATGCAAAATAAAAAACTATTTCTTTCAAAAATTAGTAGTTGTAGTAACAGTCATAGCAGGGTGTCTATGTGGTGTCTGTGTGTATCTGTGTGTATATAATATGTGTGTCTGTATGTGTGTGTGTCTGTTGATATATGTGTGTCTGTATGTGTGTCTATGTGTGTCTGTCTCTGTGTGTGTTTCTATATGTGTTTGTCCATGTGCGTCAGTCTGTGTGTGTGTTTCTCGGTGTGTCTATTTGTGTGTGTATAAGAGAGGTCCCAAGGTATTATGCTTGTATAAAAAGTATTTTACCTTTGCCCATTGGCCTTCTCACCAGCCCCATAAAACTATTCATGTAAGGAGTGCACAAGCCTTACATAGATACGATATATTAGTACGTTGTAATTTCTGCTGTGAAACTGTGTGACCATTCAAGATTTAAAAAAAAAAGCTCTATGACCCTGTATAAGCTCCAGAGCTTACTTCTATTGTTCTCCTCTCTTTATTATTTCTCCTTTCCCTCCCCTTTACTCTCTACTCTCCCCTCCCACTTATCTTCCTCCATCTTCCCTTCTTCCTCTTCCTCCTTCTTTAAGTTGCCCAGGCTGTTCTCTGGCCTCCAACTTTCAAGTGCTGGGATTACAGCCTTGCATACCAAGCTGGGCTTAGTAGCTTGAATTTTAAAAGGACACTCTGGGAATTGTGAATTTCTCACATTTCCCATGAGACTCTATTGACTTGGGACCAACAGGATTGTGATAAGGGAAAGATTCTTTACAGTAGAGCAACCAAGCCTTTCAGGTTTCATAATTATCACTAAACAAGCATCCTTAATAAGTGAGAACAATAATATTGCAATACTTGTGGAGAGATATTGTCTCATTTAATTAGTATGTTACACAATTCATCCTACTAATGCATAGTTAAGAGACTTGCATTAGCTAGCTGGTTATGGCAAGATATGAAGTTAAGCTAAGATATATAAAACCCTAACATACAAGTAAGTTCCTTATCATTGACGTAACCAATGTTAATATCTTTTATTAGTTTGGAAAAAATCTGACTTTCCTATTTCCCCTGAGGCAGTCTAAACTCATAAGTTTGGTGAACACAGATTATCACCCTGAGGTCATCCTTTGTATCCACAGCCAGAGAAAACTCCCCCTTTCCCTTGACCCAACATCCAAAAATGCACTAATTGCAATGAAGCACATGTTTGTTGGATATATCTGATAGATTTTGAGAGTATAAAGTTGGTGATTGGACCCTCAAGTGGCTGGTGGATTTTGTGTACCTTTGTCAGAAATTTTTCTATCTAGTCTGCACAGTGCTTAATTTTTCTTCAATAGCTAGCTTGTAGCAGCAACTGCAGGTGTCAGTTTATCTTGCAAATGCTTTATTTTTATTTGATTTCTTTAGCTAATCACATTCCTTGGCTTATAATTTTAATTCTGAAGCAACACAGCTAAGTGACTTTACAGGATTCTAACAATAAAATCCCGTTATCTGGAAATTTTAATTTGGGGGGAATTTGAATTAGAGGATTCTGAAGTCCTGAGTCCTCATAAGTGGTGAATCTGTATAAAGAGGGCTGCAGTGGGAATGACACCAGCAGAATGAAATGAATAGCACGTGCTACTCCGCTCGCTAGTGAATGACTGGAAATGGAATTGCCAGCGGAGGAAAGGGAAGGCAGAGCAAACTGGCAAACAGGGATGGCTGTGTGTGACCGGATTTGAGCAGCATTGTGAAGTTATCCCTGCAGGATGAACCAGATGTGACAATGGAGTTCCTGCCGGAGGAAGCACACAATAAGGACTTTGCAACATTTTTGAATACGCATGGCATGGCGTGTGGAAAGCTAAGTTTCTGTAAGTCGCTCAATGATAACAGAACCCTAAACACTGGAGAGGAGTTGGAATATTTGCTCCTCATTCTCACTCACATTTCCCTGCATATGCCCTATTCATCCCTGTTGAGAGAAGCATAATGAGTCTGCTTATATAAAAATTAGAATTTGGGCCACACTAAGTTTAAGAAACCCTGATACTACAGCTTGATTACTAATAGCTCAGAAAGTCAGGGCTTTGTTGTTGTTGTTTTATTTTTGCCTTTTTTCCAATATAAAGCTCACTAATGAACAAACCCAAAAGTATTACCTCCATCTTGCAGAATACCAAACCCACCCATGGTAAACAGAAAAAATGATGGCATAAACTTGAGTTCATTGTACCCCAGACCACTGTAGTGATAGGGGAGCGGGCCTTCTTTTCATCCGGCCCAGCTACTGCACGGCTAGCTTGTACCCCGAAATAACAACACACAAATTGTATTCATTTAAACACTGCCTGGCCCATTATA
>LOEQ01005724.1:175046-194514 GCA_001685075.1 Bramus lutescens | reverse complement strand
GGCTCGCGGCTGCCCTGAGAGATTTTTAAAATTGGTGCCGTGACTCAGATAGGCTCTCCTGCTCGCTCCAGTTCCTCCTGGTGGGGGAGGTGGGCATGGTCACTGGAAGTGGGCGTGGCTTGCCTTTTAAAGAGTCAAAACCATAACATATAGTATCCAGATCCTCTGAGTATTTTCATCTTTATGTAGCTTTTTTTATACTCTATTTCTTTTACTTTTATTTTTAATTTTTGTTTTTTATTTGAGAAAGGGTTTCTGTTGTGGAATTCCCCTCTGTATGCTGTGAATACCATTGGTTAATAAAGAAGCTGCTTTGTAAGGTGGGAATTCCAAGCAGATAGGAGGAAAGAAGGCAGAGTCAAGGAGAGACACCATGTAGCCACCTCAGAAGACAGACACCTGGATAAAACCTTAGTAGGCCACAACCACATCGCAAAACACAGATTAATAGATTCAAGATATAATAGTTACCCAGGAATATGCCTAAGCTAATAGGCCAAACAGTGGTTTAATTAATACAGGTTCTGTGTGCTTATTTCAGGTCTGGGCAGCCGGGAACCAATGAGCAGCCTCTGACTACAGGTTTCTCTGTGTATCTTTGGCTGTCCTGGATATCACTCTGTAGACCAGGCTGCCCTCAGACTCACAGAGATCTGCCTGACTCTGCCTTCCAAGTGCTGGGATTAAAGGTATGCATCACCACACTGCGCTACTCTATTTCTTTTTTTAAAGAACTTTTTCTATTCTTTTTCTTTTATCTCCCAAGCCTATAGTATATTTTAAAGTACATTGTAAATGGTTTAGAGGTCTGTTTTTTTCGCTGTCTGAATCTGTCTTATATATATATATATATATATACATATACATATATATAGTTTTGTGAGCAGATGAGTTTTTAATCTGGTAAGCAGCATTGCTGGGATTAAAGCTGAAGCTTTGGTGCCTGGCTCCACCCCATTCCATAGCTTCCTGAGAGTCTAGCTTCATGGTGGAGATTCTGGCCAGAGCCAGATTTATTGCCCCAACTCTGTGGAGTTTCTAGGTCCATGCCACCACCAGAAGCCTGATGCTGGTTACTCATAAACACCATTTAAGTGTTTGGTGGCAGAGCCTCTTAAAAGAGCTGTGAGATTTTGCCACTAGTGCTGAGTCAGGAAGCCTCTCTTAAAGCTTGACAGACAAGTACAGCTTCCAGTCCTCACCAAAGAAGCTTGTCTTTGCACTGAACATAGGCTATTACAGAAACCAGAAGTTGTAAAAATGCAGAGGACGATGGAAAAGGGGTACCCAGTCTCAGCACTTGCTCTGGGAACATCCTAGAGAAGAGGGTCGGAAGACTGGAAGATTCAAAAGATCAAATATGTGCTGTGAGACATCTCCTAGAAATGACAGGGAAATTTCATCTATGATACTCAAAAATATGGTTTCCTAAACAAGACTCGACAAGAACAACACTAACGCACAGGCTGATGGGGAAGGGGGACATCTCGTGGGCACCTGCTCGTATACAAAGAACTGTTAGCAACTAAGGAAGGCTGAGAAGGAGGACAATTAGTCTTCCCCCAGGGAAGAGCCTCTAATTGGTTGTCTAATACCAAGTCAGCCTTGTTAAGTTACAAACCTGGGACAAAAGACTGAGATGCTTATTTAACAGATCAAAGCACATCTGGCTGCCTGTTCTCCTCCTATCCCTCAGTCCCAACGTGCTCCAAGGTGTGGCTGGCATATGGGACCCTCTACCCCTGGACTCTGCAGCCCAGGGGCTGGACTACCCTTCCCTCAGAGGCTCTTACGTATATAGTCCGGTTATTTTGGTGACCTGCCCCTTTTATACCTTTGGCCTCTTGGCTGCTGCACCTGGATCCCTTCTCTTTCCTCCCCTTACCCCCTTCCCACAAGGCTCAGGTTCACAACCACTCTGGAGTCTCTCTTATGTGTCTGCCTCTGGCTATGCTCTCCCATTTATCTATATTTAATGACCATTCTTCTCCACCATAGATAGCTAGGAGTAGTCATGTACATACAGACAACACTGGTCAGACTTAGCAAGCTATGTATATATACATGTATGAGTATGTATATATATGTAGATATACATATATATATAATAAAAGGAATGTTAGATGGAGAGGGGATGGTGGGCATAAGAAGAATTTGAAGACAGAAAAGGATGTTGGGTAATGATCTAATTATTTTTTAATAGAAGCATATATTTAAATCCTTAGCTATAAACACTTATAATTAATTTAACCCAAGAAATTATAGTTTTCTAATTTCATATGCTAAATATTTTGGTCTATTAAAGGTAAAAAAAGCATTTCTAATATTTAAATAATGAAATGTAATGGTTTAACTTAGCCCATAAAACAATTATATTCATATCCTATACAGATGATAGGCAAGCCATTTTCCCTTATTTGAACACCTTGCATTAAACTTGTTTCAGCTTTGCACTTACTGTTTTTACCTCTCACCGCACGCTTCCGCGTCTTGAATTCTAGATTGCAGCTAAACCCTGTAAAAAGTCCTCCTTTGCCCTCTGGCAGGAAGTGAGCCTCCATCAACAGGCGGGCGGTAAAGGGACATTAGGAAGTAGACAGAGGAAGGCTCTTCCCTTCCTACCCTGGGTCTTCCAGGTGATAATGCGGTGTGGAGTCCCCTAGCTCCAGCTGGACCTGCTGCAGCAGGGGTAGTAAGTGGGCCTCCGGAACAGGGTTTCCCTACTGTGAGGAAGCTTCTGAGAGGGGCAGCATAGGTGTGAGTGCTTTGGCTGAGTATCTGTCTTAGGGCGACCCTGTCCCGTGTGTCCTCGGGCTTCCTTATCCAGGATCCTTCAGCCCAGTGGCACCAGCTGTTTTGTTCCTTTTCTTTTCTTCCTTTTCTGCTTGTCTTTTGAGGTGGGTTTATTGCCGTTATCTTCATTAGCTCGTTAAATTTTTCTCTCAGTGAGTCCTTTTAGTAATCTTTTACTAGTTAAAATTCTTCATATTTTTCTTACTTAAAATACAGATAGGATTTTTATCTCCTGAGATGATTTTGATTAGTAAAAAAATTCACATAAAGATTTCAGTGCATAAAGATTTCACCAAAGGATTCTTAAATTCTACGGTCTGGATTTATTTTTAAAATTCATATTTCATGCTGGGCGTGGTGGTGCCTAGCACTTGGGAGGCAGAGACAGGAGGAAGAACTCTGTGAGTTCAAGGCCAGCCTAATTTACAGAGTGAGTTCCAGAACAACCAGGACTGTTACCCAGAGAAAGAAATCCTATCTCAAAAAAAAAAGAAAGAAAGAAAGAAAAGGAAAATTATTCAGATTTCATACAATGCTCCATAGCTACTATGTTTTTCTGACTGCCAGCGATGAACTGCGGACATCCGAGCTCATTGTTCAGTAGAAGAGAAAGACATTTGAATATATAAAGCAAAGCAAAGTATATTGTTCTGACCTCACAGATTTTTTTTTTGTGTGTGTGTGTGTGTGAAATACTGTGGAGGAGATGTTCTAAAGAGCAGAATGAGTCTGAAAGGTTAGAGGCGACCCATATTAGAAAGGGATTTTCATGTCACTATAAAACATTAGGTTTTTTTTTTTTGGCAGCTCCAGACATAAAGAATAGAAAGATTGTGAAAACATCGAAGAAGTTATAGGTGACTCCTTTTGTGTACCTTGTATGTTTATCTCTTCATTATGTGGAATCCGCTATGAAAAGATTCAAATACATTCAAACCCTAAAACTTCTTAGAAGTTTAAAGGTTTGATTATTTTTTAAAGTTTTACTGCCTTCCCAGTAAATACTGCCTTAATTCTTCATTTTTACTTGCAAATTGTCATTTAGCACCCAATAATTCTCTTATTAAAGTCTGGAGAGTTATTATTTTCAGGGATGGGTGAATTTAACTGCCTTGCTCTCTCCCACAACTTTGTAAAGTATTTCAGGGTACAGAGTTCTCATTCCCTCCTGAATATATTCCCCTTTAATTGTGAGAGATAAAGCCTTAACTGCCAAGAATCAAATGTACCACAAGAGAGAGGAAGAGAAAAAAAAAGACCTCATTGGTCAAAGTGATTGCTCAGAGACTGAGTTCTGTCTTAGCTGTGGGAAAGACTCAGTGATTCATAACCCTTAGATAGTCTTTAAACTCTTCATTTTGCCTTTTATAATTTGTAAACATCAATACTTTTTCCTGATTTCTTATAATAGTTACTGTGACTGTGGAAAGTAGTGTTGCCAAAACACAATAAATTCTAGATTATAGCGGTAAATAGTTACTCGTATGACTAAAATGTCTAAAGTATGCGGTGGGAACGGTCTTCCTGATGTAAAGTAGTGGATGTGTGTCCATGTGCACAACTGAACTGTGTCAGAAAGCACTAGCATGGCCAATGAAATGTCATATCAGTGGACGTCCACAGGACAGCTTCAGCTCTATTAATTCACTCAACAAATATTTATTAACTACCCACTATGTGACAGAGATATTATATAAAGAAAAGAGACATTGTGTCTTCCTTCACACAGATTATATCCTAAAGGTGGAAGACATGAAATAAATATGCAGTAAGAAACATATCCAATGATACTCACTGGGCAAAGAAACAAAGACCAAGTCACCACATCTGCTTACAGCTTGGTTTATGGGGCACATCCACAGGCATTCACATTTTCTAGTTAGCTGACTCACAGATGGTTGTCTATAAAACCTACAATATTACTTTTGGCCATTTACAAAGAAGATGGTGTTTCCTGATATTAGGCATTCAAGGGCATTTCAAGGACTTGAAATTTTGCCTTGAGTAAAATGGGATGCCAAAGTAGAGTTGGTAGCTAATCCGAATAAAACCAGGATGAAGACAGATGCAAAAGCAAGGATGGAGACAGAGCCCGCTTCCGTGGTAACATTAGTGTGATGGAGATGAGGGTCACTGTAGGTTGAAAAGGATGGTAGAGAGGTATCAAAAATAAGGTTGACTTCTGTGAGTTTTCTTTTTCTTTTCTTTTCGTTTTGTTTTTCAAGACAGGATTTCTCTGTGTAGCTTTGGAGCCTTTCCTGGAACTCATTCTGTACCCCAGGCTGGCCTTGAACTCACAGAGATCCTCCTGCTTCTGCCTCTTGAGTACTGGGATTAAAGGCATGTGCCACCACAGAATACGATGAAAGAACTGTGAGCTGAACAACTGAATAGATAGAATGTCCCTCAGATAAGATATGGAGGCTACCAGGGAAACAGGGGGATAAAAGTTCAGTTTGGTTTGTACCTAAACAATATGATCCTTGAGTATTTCTTGATATTTAAGTCATCATTAACTCCACCTTTAGTATGAAATAAATGAGAAGCAAAGAATTTTGAAATCAGTCTATTGGGTCTTTTTTTTAAATTGTATGTGTGTGTTCAAAGGACAACTTCCAGGTGCTATTTCTATTTTTCCATCATGTGAGTTCCAGGGACAGAATTCAAACCATTTAGCTGGATGATAAGCATGTTTACCCTCCAAGCCTTTTCACTGACCTTGAGTCTGATTTAGGAAAGCCAAAATGCTTTAAAACGTGTGTCTTCCTGAAGAGTCTTAGCTATTTTCAGAATACTCACATAAGAGAAGAGAAAAATCACATTTAGTTAAAACTGAATATGTTTTGGCATGTCATTGCTATTAAAAAAAACTGAATATGTTTCAGGAGTTCCAAAAACAATAGTTCACTTTTCAGCTCTTGTCTTGAATTTGAAAATTGGATGGCATTACTCCTGTATTTCCATAATTTTATTCCATCATTTAATTCCAGGTAGAAATTCAGTGGGAATAATTTTTGGGTTTGACTATTTCAATATCTCTCGGGCCAGACAGAAACTGAAAATAACATCTCAAATTAGTGCAAACACATTCTTGACTTTCATAAGAGTTCACCTTCAGGTCACTTCTAAATTAACACTTTGTATATCAGAACAGGTCAGTCCATCCTGGTAATTGGCTTTCCCTTTCCAAGGCTGAATAAATTTCCTAGAACATCAACTTGAAGCACACGAGTTACCCAGATTTCTCGGAACCATAATGATTATGTTTCTTTAAAATGAATTTGTTTGCAACCATGGAACTGTGCAAATCCAAGAAGCAGGGTGCAAATCATTAAGATCCCTTGATTAAGGTACATGTATAGCGTGCATAGCAGAGGGTTATGCAGAAGGGAATGCTGATTAAAATATATATATATCTTGCTCTTTCTAGCTGCCAGTAGCATCCATCTCTTGGAAAAAAGTGTTGGTGGAGATTATGAAGTGTTTTCTGGAGGAGAGTAGTAAAGCCTGAGAGATTAAGAAAAACTGACTTTGAAGGCAAATTTTGTTTTCTTAGTCTGACTTTGAGAGTTCTCTGTGGTCCTCCCTTCAGCATTTTCATCTTTCCCTCACATAGTGGCATTAAGATGCCTGATCTATTTCCCCTAAAACATTATGTTTGGGGAACATGTGTAAATATCCACGCCCACTCTTAGAGAGTTCTATCTCTTGCTTGTAGTCAAGTGCAATCGGGGCTTGTAAACCCAGGGACACTCTTTATTTCATGACATTTCCCCATCAGGTCTCTGGTATTGGGTGGGATTAGTCTATTGCTCTTTGCCATGGAGTCCAGTGAAGCCAGAGGGGACACGGCTCGCCAAGGCCAGACGAGTCACTGTGAGAGCACTTGGTAGAACCCAGAGCTCACCTTCTGAATCTGCTGTTTTTCCTCCTGTTTCCCGGCAGCTTTAGTCCCATTTTGCGGTTTGTCATCCTCGGAAACTCTTTGGGGTTTCGTTCTTATTATTCATTTTAACAGTTTATGTACTTCCACATAGGACACAAACTTGTCATTTAATATTCATGAAAACTACAAGGCTACTCCAAAAAACCCAGTGGAAGGGAATTATCAGTTAATTTGACAGACATACCAGTCACAATTTAGCACTAGAAGAGGGTTATTTTGTCTGGCAAATTTTGTTTAATTCAGTATTATTTAAGAAAAGTTCACTTCACCAGCATTGTCTAATAGAAATGAGAGATGTGTATCAATTTAATTTTCTGGTAAACATTTTTTAAAAGTAAAAGGAAACAGGTGAGCTTAATTTAATGGTTTATTTAATATTATTTTATCCAAAATATCACCATTCACATGTATACTTATAGTAAGTCATTAATGAGACTGCCATGATTTGAATGTTGTTTTTCCCTCTGAGCCATGTCGAAATTTAATCTGTATAGTCAAGTTACAGAGTGGAAACTAAATCCAAGGATAGTGTTTACAGGCCAGGCCCATGGGAAGAGACGGACATAAGGAAATGCCATTATGGTGCCATGCCAATAACTGAGTGCTGATGGCTTTGTCAGAAGAGAGGGAGAGACCAAAGGGCACACAGTCACATGCATGGACACACACAGTTTCACTCTGTCACAGACACACACAGATAAACCCACATGTCCCCTCTGACACAGACATGGACACACTCACATACACTGATACACACAGACACACAGATACACACATTTCCCCTCTGACACAGACACACACAGAGACACAGACACATACACACAAACACATACACTTCTCTCTGACACAGACATAGATACACACGTATACTTCCCCCTCTGTCACAGATATACACAGACACACATTTCCCCTGTGACATACACACACACTTACACTTTGACACAGACTCACACACACACAAACACACTTCCACTTTGACACAGACACACACACAAACACACTTCCACTTTGACGCAAACACACACACACTGCACTTTCACATTCATATACTCCCTGTCTCTCATCATGTTAATGTCCTTGTAACACCTTCCTGTCTAGCAATGAGAAAACATCACAAAATATGGCTGCTCAAACTTAGACAGCCAGATCTGTGAGCACAAATTAAACTTCTTTCTTTAAACTTATCCAGACTATAAAGTTGTGTTAACAGCAGCAAAAACCATAAATATACAGGTTTGGTGATACCCTCCACATAATGTCTGCATCAAGTCTGTGAAATCTGATGTTTATTTTACGTTTACACCTCAATGTAAGAACATCTCCCTTCCCCTCCTCTCCTCTCTTCTCCTTTGCTCCCCTCTCATCCTTCCCTTTCTTTTTTCTCCTTTGCTTCCTTCTTTATTTCTTTTCCTCTTTCCATAACCCCTTTTTCATCTTTGCAGTTCAGATGATCATATCCAAGGGTCATTTACGACAGGCAAACTCTCTGCTATTGAAATGTGTCCCCAGTTTCTAGTGTAGCTACATTTTCATGCTGAGTGTGCTGACTATAGCCAGTTTTATACACAGAGGGATCATGGTACAGCTCTCAGCAGCAGGATACAGTGTGGAGACCAGGATGCCTCAGCTCAGAGCAAAAGCAGTAATACCACTTGGATAATTTAGTTTAAGTGAATACTGTCTTTAGTTACTGGGTCTGTGAGCTGAGAGCTGGTACCCACGGAGGAGCAGAACTAAGTGGGCTGAAGCATGCTTCCATGTAGCTGCGTGATGTGGACTTGATGTCATTCCATTGGTTGCAGAAGACATAAGGAAAAATTGTCAGCGTAAAGAGCATTTTCATTCTTTAACCACAGTTTTGTGGCTAAGGGCAAATCTGACTCATCCGATGTTGTCTTTAAATAGAAATTCTTAACAATACTTGAGCAGCTGGTACAGTAGTTGTCAATGTATGGCTCTCCAGATTTAATTCTACTTTAATGGCTAAACTAAAAATTAGTCTTTTAAAATGAAGAATAAGGTATCTAATATTAGTTAATAGTTATTTTTATACAATATATATTCACATTATTTTTTCTTAGTAATTTGTATATGTTAGCAATGAATATGTAGCAAATTAGTACATGGCTTGTATATATTAATCTCATATTTGAAATTAAGGAAGGTTGGAAATGAATTTGTGAAATTTTTTCTAAAAAAATAATTTGTTATGTTTACTTATTTGTATGTACTATGTGTGTTGTGTTTGTGTGTATTGTGTATGTATGTCTGTACTATTTGTGTCTTTGTATATTTGTATGTGTATTATGTGTGTGTGCTGTGCATGTGTGTGTATACAGATGTGTATTATGTGTATGTATGTATATGTATGTACATATATGCATATTTTGTGTGTGCATCTCTGTGTGTAGATGTGTATAAATGTGTGCATATGAGTGTTTGTGTATATGTGTGTGTCTGTATTATGTGACTGTATTAATGTGTGTTTGTGTATGTGTGTTGTATATGTATGTGTTCAGGTGTATGTATTATATGTGTACCTGTGTGTATTGTGTATTTGTGTATGTGTATATGCATGTCTGTGTGCATCTATATATGTATATGAATATACATGACTGTTCATGTTTATGTGTATTGCTATATGTGTGTATTGTGTGTTCACATGTGTTGTATATATTGTATATGCATGCACATATTATGTGTGTATGTATATGTATGCATGTGCATATGGTTATGTGTGTGTTTGTGTGTGTGTGTGTGCATGTGTCTGTGGGTAGGTTGACAATGTGCTAGAGAGTTCTCTCCTAACCACATGGATTGTAGTAACTAAAGTTCAGTCACCACCAGGCTTAGGAGCAGCAAGTGCCTTTACCTACACTGAGTCACTGTGGCAGCCATTGGGTTTTCTTTTCATGGTAGCATTTTCAAGATTCTTTATTCTTATACACATCTGTAATGCAGATGTAACATCCCCTTTGACCTAAATTCAAGACTTACTCCTTTAAAATGACCAGGGAAAATTGCTTCTTGTCTGCGCATAGACTTGAGGGCTGCTTCATGTAGAGAGAGACTGCCCCGACTGGCTTCATGTCTAGCTCATGCTAGTGACTTTTTATGGCCATATAACAAAGAAAGATGAAAACACACAAAGATGGAATCTGGCTGTGCTTAATCGATTCGAAGATTTTTTCTTTATTAGGATCAAAAAAATTAGTTTCTTGTAGTTTTTGTACCCCCGTAAACAGTATGAGGACCAAGAACGCTTGAAAGCAGGAGTTAGAATCAGATGGAGAAGCGTGGTCAGTTTCTTGTTCATCTGTTTGCTCTGTTTTGTTTTTATTTAGTTTGGGTGGGGGCCATGCTTCAGAAGTGTGGGCAGATATGGAGGAACTGGGAAGTGAGCCCGATTGGAAGAGGACATGATATGAAATTCCCAAAAAGTTAATAAAGAAGTATGTAAATAAAGCAAACAAACAAAAACCTAAATATTCTGGTTTCTACGCTACCAACCAATAACATTTCTTTTCGAGAAATAAGGAAAATTAAGTGTCATCATTCAAGCTTGCCTCTAGCCTTTCCTCTTTGAGGGCCTTCCTTGGCTCTTTATTGCAAAGTGTGAATGTTTCTTAGTGTAACTAACTGAAAACATCGTGTCAGCTCATGATGTCTTATTTTTACATTTAAATGAAAAATAAAATCCAGCTGGGCAGTGGTGGCACACACCTTTAATCCCACACTTGGGAGGCAGAGGCAGGTGGATCTCTGTAGGTTCGGGGCCAGCCTGGTCTACAGAGCGGGTTCCAGGACAGCTAGGGCTGTTACACAGAGAAACCTTATCTCTAAAAGCCAATAACTAAATAAATATCCAAACAAGAGCATAAACAGACTCACCCTGTATTGTACCCCAACTGACTTCAAATCAATCACTCTCCTACTGCACTCTCCCAAGGGCAGGGATCACACGATTTCCCCACCACAAGGTTTGTTTCAATAACATTCTTGCTTGGAAAATGGTGACCATACACTGGAGTGACTGTGTTGCATGCTGGAAGTACAAGCGATTATAAATATTTTCCTTATGTGAGGCAGCTACACCAAATCACCACTGATTTTGTTGTTTACTCTCTCAGTTCCTCTAATATTCCAGGCTTCTTTTTTATTCAGTATTATAGATCCCCCACACTCTTTTACTCTGTTCTCTAATCTGAGCAGATTTCTGTCTCCCAAACACACCAGAAGTGAAGGACTCTTTAGGAAAGTACCTGCTCTTCATATTGGTAAGGTTGAGACAATGCTATCTGTAATGTGCTTGACAGAGAATAGATAGTATCTTTGAGCAATTTCACTTGTAGAATGTTCTCTAAGAGACTGTCAAAGTTCTCACTACTTTCATATCTTGGCATTTTAAATCAGGGAACTCTAGAAGGAGCTTAAAAAATCTACCATGGCATTTTAAAATTGAAGTCAAGAAGCTACTGCTTCAACAGCTTAACTCCCTCTCTGTGTATTTTATGTACATTTCTAGATTTTTAATTGGCAATATTAAAGATTATTTTACTAGAGAATGCTCATTTTAGTGGGTACTTGAAAATTGTCTCTTCGTAGTTGCCAAGATCCCAAGTGAAACTTGGTCTTATAAACGATTGTTCTGTCTTCAGCAGCTGCTCCCCTGACCAGCTAAATAATCATTAAATATTCATATGGGGCTTATATGGCTCACGTCTAATCTTTGCCTCAAATTGTACATCAAACACAGTTAATGCACAGAGAAATAGTTTACTTGGAACTAAGGGAGTTCTGGGATATCACAGTTGTAATTTCAAAGCTAAAACTGGGGAAATTCCAGGGAAAGAGATGGTTACCCTCTGAAGACTTCTCTTGTCGTTCAGATTTTCTCCCTTCTCACTGGAATTGTGTTTATGCTCATGTTCTGCTATCTGAGCCTCATGGGGGAGAAAGAGACATGAAGATACACTGTGGGTGTGTGCACGAGGAAGTGATACACTGTAGGTGTGTGCAAGAGGAAGTGATACACTATAGGAGTGTGCAAGAGAAAGAGAGACATGAAGATACACTGTAGGTGTGTGCACGAGGAAGTGATACACTCTAGGTGTGTGCAATAGGAAGTGATACACTATAGGAGTGTTCAAGAGAAAGAGAGACATGAAGATACGCTGTGGGTGTGTGCACGAGGAAGTGATACACTATAGGAGTGTACAAGAGAAAAAGAGGCATGATGATACACTGTGGGTGTGTGCAAGAAGAAATGATAGACTATAGGAGTGTACAAGAGAAAGAGACATGATGATACACTGTGGGAGTGTGCAAGAGGAAGTGATACACTGTAGGTGTGTACAAGAGGAAGAGATGCACTGTAGGTGTGTGCAAGAGGAAGTGATACACTATAGGTTTGTGCAAGAGAAAGTGATACACTGTAGGTGTGCGCAGGAGGAAGCGATACACTATAGGTGTGTGCACGAGGAAGGGATACACTGTAGGTGTGTGCAAGAGGAAGAGAGACATGGTGATGCACTGTAGGTGTGTGAAAGAGGAAGAGAGACATGGTGATGCACTGTAGGTGTGTGCAAGAGGAAGAGATGCACTGTAGGTGTGTGCAAGAGGAAGTGATACACTGTAGGTGCTTGAAAGAGGAAGAGAGGCTAGACTTTCTGTCCGAAGTAGTCTCCCAGGAAACATATCTGGTGGATGCAGGTTTTATCATCGGAGGCAAGATTTACTATAAATAACTGTAGTCGAAAGACCAATTTTCATGATCAGGTCATTATAAATAAATAGTCTCTACTTGATTTTATATTGAGATAATGTAGGGAATTATTCCCTGCACTTATTGCAACTTGACTTCCAGACTGGAATTTTATTTTACTTTTTTTTTTTAGCACAGTAAAAACAAAAAAAAATTAAAGAAAGAAAAGGAAAGGAAAAGAAAGAAAGACAAGAGAGAATGAAAGAAAAGAAGGAAGGAAGGACAGAAAAAAGAAAAGAAAGTCAGACATCAAACAGGATCCTTTTGTGAACTGACAAATTTCATGCCATTTGCATCTCTCCTTCATGTTCCTCTTGATGGCAGCTGGTACCCTGAACACATGAGGTGGAAAGGTAAGACCTGGCATGGAATTTGGAAGCTGAGAGTTTGTAAAGTTTACAATTAAAAAAGAGCTTTGATTTTTTTCTTTTTCTTTTTTGGGTTTTTGAGACACGGTTTCTCTGTAGCTTTGGAGCCTGTCCTGGCACTAGGCTCTTGTAGACAAGGCTGGCCTTGAACTCACAGAGATCCTCCTTGCTCTGCCTCCCGAGTGCTGGGAATAAAGGCGAGCACCATTGCCATCAGGCTTGAGCTTTGCTCTTAAAACCTCTTTCCCTTCACTTTATTTGAATGAAAAGCTGTCTTCTGATGAAATCTTCTTTTCCTTATACAGATATCAAGGTTTTGTTGTTGTTTGGCCAGCCCTCACAGCACTGCTCTGCAGAATCGCCCTGAGATTTGGTTTCCCTCTGCAAATGTGTGGCACCAAGATATCAAGATAAAATGTAATGGAAGTGCACTTCCAAACAGGGAGCAGTAGAAACATTAGCTCTTACAGAGTGGATCGTGTTCCCTCAGGTGCAGTTGAGTTTGATGGAGCTCGGAGGAAGCCTAGAGGAAGCGGACCTGAGATGTGAGAGCAAGGGGAAGCATTGGGAGGTGTGAGGCAGCCAGCAGGATGCGGCTGCAGTGACGTCCATCGTCATCTAGCCTGTGAAAGGTACCTCTTTTAACTTTTCAATATTAAGACCATACTTCACTTCTTATATCCAGATCATTTTGCTTCTAAACAAAAGACCTGTAATTAGTGTGTTCTGTGTTAGTTTCCCATCACAGCATGAAGATCTTTTAAAAGCCTGACCAAAAAGCAAAGCAAAGCAAATCAAACCAACCAACCAACCAACCAAACAAACAAACAAACAAAAAAGTATAAAAATACATTACTTTTGCCTTTCGGCTGTAAAGGTTTCTAGTCCAGGATCAGACAGGCTTTTAATCCTTTCCTGGGGGTTGCCAGGGGAAATGATGTGGAACACACAGCAGAAGAAAACTGCTCACTTTTTGGATGAGAAGAGAAAGCAAGGAAGGAAATGTCCTTAAAAGGCATGATCAGTAACTCAATCTGAGGTAAGATGTCTTACTGGGCTCCCATTTCATCCAGTTACCACCACCTCCAACTGCATTAAGTTGGTACTAAGCCTTCAACACACAAACCTTTGGAGACATCCAAGACATAAACCGCATCATGCTTTCCTAAGACAAGAGATCCTTTAAGTTTTCTTTTTAATTTTAATTCTTTTTGTTTTTTTGTGGAATTTTTTCTTTTCTTTTTTCCCTCCCTCTCTTAATTGACACCACAGTTTTGCTTCCTTTGCAATTCAGTGTGCATGCAGGTCTTTGAAGAGGGGAGAGGAATGGGGTGAGTACGGACGATGGAGTCCAGAGCCTCTCAGTACATGCTAGACAAATGCTGGATCTCAGTCCTTCTACACAGTTCTGTCACTGCCTTGTCCTCATGGCTTCCCAATACTTTCTTATTAACTCATAAAAATATTTTGGGAGGCACTGGATCAAATTTACATTTTTAAAAATGTAAAATATTAAGAATAGTAGGTACTTTGCAGGGTTTAACTCCAGCATAGTTGGTCTTAATGGTCTTTATATGACCTTTGACATATATAAAGGCATAAGGAAGTATAGGACAGGTAGCTTTACAAGGAGTTGTTGAATGTGTTGTAAATAAACACACTATCAATATGTTGTAATAATAGTGTATTAAAAATACTTTACAACAAAATAATCTAGGGTCTAGAGAGATGGCTTAATGGTTGGGAGCATTTGCTGCTCTTACAGAGAACAAGCTTTCCCCACTTCAGAAAGCTCAAAGTGTCAACCGCTCTAGTCTGGGGATGCAGTGCCTTCTTCTGGCCTCCAATGGCACCACACACATATGCAATCCATACAAGCAGATACTTGTACATGCACACAGAAAGGTTTTGAAAGTCTTAAATAATTAAAAATCCCTAAAATGTATTCATACATGGAATGTACAAATAAAAGAGGCAAGCAGGTAACATAAGTTATTTGCCATTTTAAAATAATCAGATGTCTTAGCTGTCCTTATTTCACAGAAGAGTTTGCATATCATTATTGTTTTTCCTTGTGTTCAGTTTTCATTTAATATCCATAAACATGAAATAAGCTGTGTATTTCTTTAGATACATAATAAAAATTAATAGTACTGTAAAATAAACATATGAGAATCAACTATATTAGTTACAGCTACATTTTATTTGATGGATTAGGAGTGATCTAATTTGTGTAACCTGTGTTTTAAGGTTGGTCATTTTGGTTGTAGCTGACCTTGGACTGTTATGAAAAGATGCTGCCATGAGTCATTTTCTGTGCATCCGACTGACACATACCCAAGTACAGCTCTGGACAGTGGTGTTGCTCTTAGGAATGTTTCTGTACTGTGGATAACTCTAGCCTATTAACCCTCTGCAGGACATAGACCAGTGAATTATGACCATGTTATTTGATAGTATCCTCTCCCAAAGTGCTAATAAAATGTCAATTGCTTTGCATGTTAAATGGAAATGGCGCTTCACGGTGGCTTTGGTCAGCATGTCTCATATAGAATGTGTAGTTGTACATCTTCTCATAAGTTCAAGTTATTGTCCTTTTAATAAAAAATATCTGCTGTGTCATTGGTTTTCTCCTTTATGTAATAATAAATTTGGAATTTTAATACCTAGTCTTTGATGAAATAGAGGGAAATATTTTTTGTCTCTCTTCCAAATTTGAGGGAGCATGGGGTAGTTTTATGTAACATTAAACATACAAATAAAATCTATAAATTTTCCCTTTTGTGGTTTAGAGACAATTTCAAATCAGTCCCGAGGCCTTTTTCTCTTTAGGGTTAAGAAAGCATTTCCTTATTTTTTTTTCTCCTAGTGCTTTTATACTGTAATGTTTTCCACACTCAAGCTCTGTGGTAGTAAGAATTGCACCTATATCTAAGAGGACAGATTTAGCTAAACATTATTTATTGAACTGCTAGCTGTATTTCCCCCAAAATTACAACTTACATTGGCACTACTTTTGTACTTTCATTAGTCTTACCTATTGATGGGTTTAGATGGACAATCTATTTAATAATAAAGTTTAGTGTGCCCCCACACCACGTATGACCTGGAGCCAAAGCGGGAGGGACAATAGATGGCCCTCACAGAGTGTCACATGGCCACGAGGATGATTAAGGTGGTCCTCAAAGAGGGAGCCCAGTGGTTTCAGACAGCAAAGTCCTGAATGACGCACTAGAAAAGCTGCCACTTCATGGGTTCCTAGAACAGGCCACTATCAAGCTGCTAAGCATTTTTCTAATCCCAGCCTTGATTCAGCCACACAATTTCAGTCGCCTCAACATGAGTACTCTTGGCCCCTATGTCAGTATTCTGGAACGTTCGCCTGGAACTGTTGACTGGTAGCATTAGAGGGAACTGCTGTAGAAACAGTTTAGCTGAGTGCCTACCCAGCTAAGAGGCAGTCAGACCAGTTTACTCATGATACTGATGGGGCTCAGGTACTGAGAGCTATTGCTGTAAAGCAGAAAAACTGTTTCCATCACTCTGTACAAATTTCCAAGGTGCTTCCTGCTTTTCAAACTAGTGCGGGCTCTAGGAGCTGTTAATTCTGTGAAAATCTACTTTGATAAGCAAACCAGAAGCCAAAAGATCTAGGGACATGTGTGTGTTGTGTGTGTGTGTGTGTGTTGTGTGTGTGTATTATGTATGTGTGTGTATGTGTGTGTGTAGTGTAGTGTGCATGTGATGGGTGTATGTATATGTGTGCTGTGGTATGCATGTGATGTGGGGTGTATATGTGTATTCAGTGTGGTGTGCATGTGATGTGTGTGTGTGCTCATGCGTATGTGTTTACCTCAAAGTGTGTGTTATGAAGTATGCTGTTCTTACCATAACCTTCTTGATTTATAAATACAGTGTACAGTGTCTGCTACCCTGGAATGATCTTCTTGCTTTTCTCCATGTATGTTTCTTATAGATGAATAACTAATTAATCTTTTGGCATGTGGCCCTGTGTGTCCCGGAACTCCACCACAGTCAGTAGCATGGTTTTTGAGAGAAACATGACATATTCCGGATTGGATGAATGTTCATATATAAACTAAAATCTTTTCCCTCAGCCAAATTGTGGTCTTGCTCCTATCTTTGACCACACTCCTGGGGTCAGTTCCCAAATGTACCTGTGCAGCCTTAGTTACACACCTCCTTCTTTAACTTCACAGAGTCTTTTGACAGTGGCCCTTTTCTCAGGATGCTTTCCTGCAACAGTGTAAGAATGAATCCCTTTTTCAGGACACACACTCTCTTCTCCTTGAGGTATATAAAATGTCTTACTGTCAAGAACTGTGTTTCACTGTTACCTCCTCAAAGCCAAGAAAACCCCAAGTGGTTATTGGAGGCCATGACCTGCCTCTGTTTTCCCAGGCACCGGAAGTTGTGCTCGTGGCCTTCTAAGAAGTCATATGAACTCTAGAGAACTGTGCCTCTGAAACCTAAATGTACAGAAGGTTTCTCTAGGCTTATTTGGTTTTGCTAATCTACAGATTCAAGGCCCTCAGTCCTGTGCTCCAGGCAGAGCTGATGGCTTCCTGAATTGAAGTTGAAGTGCAGCAAATGTCTGGTCAATCAGAGCCTCACAGATTCCTGGACACGGCAATTTGTTCAAAAGTGAGGAAATGACCCAGTCAGAATCAGGGCAGTGTAATCAGACTACATTGGAGGTTCTTGAGTGTACTTTCAGTTACACTGGAGATAAAAATGCTAGAAAACAATGATTTATCCTGCCTTTCCCGAGAACCCAGAAACAAAGTGAACCATTGGAGAAGAGCAGAACCCAGGCATGCAAGGAAGAAATTCTTTTGATCTTGTCTGAGTTTCCAATCCAGCTGTACCCACAAGCTTAAGCTTTCCAATTGGTCAGCCTTTGTTTTCCCACAACATATTTGAAGTTAGATTTTCAATTGCTTGTTAAAAAAAAGAAATCCTTACATGCTATGGCCCTGTGACCAGTAAGATAGTCTGACATTTATTTCGCTGAATACTGTTTTGTTTACATTATGGCACCAATTCATATATTTATGCATACATGTGCTATACAGAGGGAGTAATACACACATTTATATATATCACTGTATCTTTATTGCTCCATGAACAGCTTTAGAGGAAGGAATTTACTCTTAAAATTTCCTGTCCCCAGAAATAGGTATCAGAATATACTGATATACTACCTAGCCAACTAGTATTTATTGAATAAAGTTAAAAATGTTGAGAATTTGTACTTTCTCTGTGATATTTGTGTGCGTGTGTGTATGTATGTGTGAGTTGGATGAGTATAATGACACCTGCCATTTCACGACGTCTTCTGGCTCTTTACTTTCATTTTCGTTCCGAAGAACCAGCCTTTTTCTCTTTGATTCCTATCATGCAGCCACCTGTGTTTATTACTTATTCACTTTTCATCTTTGATTACATTATGTAATTTTTCTTTTTTAATAGCAATTTAAAGTCATTTAGGCTGTTTCCTATAAGCAGCCCATCCTCTCAGAAGAGATCAGGCTGAATTTACTTCCTGACACCTGGGGATAGACATTCATCACTGTATTTTAATGTGTATCCAAGACGGCTTCCTCCACCAGGAGACGCAGGGGAAACCAAGTAAAACTCTTCCCTACAAATCATGCCCAAGATCAAGGAAATAAACAGACCATCTGTCATTCTGTAATCATTTAATCACTGAAAGAACGTCAAAGGGGCCCTCTATCTGATCTTGAGGGCGGTGCTATGAACAAATACAAAATGAATGCAAATACATAGGATCCTGCCCTTTGGGAACAATGATGGTAGAGGGGGAAACCACAAAAAAACAAGCACCGCCCTCACCAAACAAAACTGATGCAAGGCTACATGACGTGACAAATTGCTGTTTGAGTGAGTAGGGCATGATGCCAACTGACTTAGGCTCGGGTAGTTCAATCTGGATATTGAGTAGAGAGTAATAATATTAAAGATGAGAACATGACATTCACATGGAGGAAGCCAGAACAAGTGTGTGGATGCCTCCGTTCTTGATTCATATATTGCAGGACTCTACCTGGAACAAGCGTTCAGACGCTAATGAGAGTGGAAAAGAGGAGCTGTCAATGGTGGAAGGAAGCCAGGACAGCTCCTGAAAGGCTTCGATGCCCGGTCTAGTTTGTGTTCTCATTTTATACTCCGAAACCACAACATGGGGCAGGAAAGCAAGCAAGATTTTACAGATTTTACTGGAGCATTCATGGCAGTTAGCAGGCTGTTTAAGACAATGAGCCATTGCTTCAGCTATTCCTCCAGGTCATTCTGTTCCAGGTAGCAAGTAAAGTCATGCTTGGCAACTAGACGGTGCAAGCAGTGCTTTATGTAAATTACTAAATAAGTCAATAAATCAGTATCTAATAATTGCTCTTTCTTTACTTCACTCCACCTTCTTTACCTTCGTAACACCTTATAAATTAATCTGGAAGAAATGGGTTGCTTTCCCAGAGTATCATCTGATGTAGGAGGGTCATCTGTCTATGTGTTACTTTCATTGGTTAATAAAGAAACTGCCTTGGCCTTTTGATA
>LOEQ01005724.1:142013-163798 GCA_001685075.1 Bramus lutescens | reverse complement strand
AGGAGGGGAGGAGGTGGAATTTTTTAATAAAAATAAAAAAGTTCTCCCAGTATCATTCTGAAGTTAAAAAAAAAGCTATATTTCAAATGTCTAATCTGGTTGTGACAAAAATGTCAGGTGCACTGAGGGCTCTTGAATATCATCAACATTGCCAAAAGACAGTATTCCAAACTAAAATGTATGTTGATATAAAAAATAGAAACCCTGTAAAGTTTAAGAAGCACATAAAGTGTTTGCCATCTAAAAGGGGAACACTGCAAGGTGAAATACAATTTTACATTTGCAGGCATTGGTAACGATTTGGGGAGCAAATTACACCAAGCGTTGCTGAGCAGGGCAAGGGTGTGTTTTCATTCTCACATGCTCCTGAGAGGAGGGTCAATGGGGTTTGATGTTTTGGATGAAAAAGTATTTTTGTATTACTCAGTCAAATTAAGTATATGAATTTTTTGTTACCCAGTATGCAAATTTTAGGAAATACAAAATGTGTATATATTTGATAGATGTGTGCATAGACACATTGTATATGCATTATACATGTATTAATAACACACCATACACATATCTATGTACATACACACATACAATATATAGACACACAGAGATTCTCACAAGTTCAAAGGGAAGGAAGACTTGAAAGAACCTGGTTAATGTCTTTGTGAAGATAAATAAGAAATGGTGGTACCATCACTGAGAAGCAATTGTTTCAGTCTCCATATGGCACCACAGAGCAAGCTTAAACTGCAGCATTGAGTAAGTACGTCAAGGTGAAGCAGTATTTAATCAAACTGAAACAGTCTATAACACAATACCACTTATGAAGTGCTAAAATGCAAATACAAAAACAGGAAATGACTTAGAAGGACACTTATGACTATTTATTTATTGGCACGATGTGCAAGTTGTCTATGGAATAGCAGAGAAGAATTAGAATGTCTTGCAAAAATTAAAGGGAGTATTTGAATGAATAGATAAATCAGAAAACCAGAGGATGAGTGGGCCCAGGAAGAAAGATGATAGCATACGAAGAATTCAGAAGAAGGTAGACTCAGCCTTCCTCAAATGGTGCAAATTATTTACAAGAAAAGGAATCTCAATACCGTGAGAGCTCATATGATAAGTAACCAGTAGAAGGCAACAAGGCTGGTTACAGGTAGCAGCTCTGAATACTAAGGGTAATATGGGGGGGATACGTTCAGAAAACTCCCCAAATGTTTGAGGTGTAAGCCAAATCTCTAAAGATTAATCTGAGTTAGCAAGAAGAGTTAGCAAGAAAAATCAGATCAAAAGTAATATGAAAAAGAAAAATATTTAATAATAAAGAATATCTGATTACAATATGATTGAGTTTATAGTTCATACTAATATAAAATTGTTTAATAACTCTGTGTCTTAGATAACACTTAATTTTCATCTTCTCCTCTGTCGGCATTTGACTACGATTGCTAAGAGTGTGTCATGTGAAAATGATGTTTGAAGTCCTAAAATATCTGTAGGGAATCCTGATGTGTGAAGTGGCTATAATCTCTGTATCAGCTAGAAACTGCATTTGTTTGTAAGACACCTGTGAAAAGTAGGTTAAGTGTCACTGTGATACTAGCGTTCACGTGTCCTGTCTTAGTTAGGGTTTCTATTTGCTGTGAAGAGACACCACGGTCACCAAAACTCTTATTAAGGAAAACGTTTAATTGAAGTGGTGGCTTACAGTTTGAGAGATTTAGTCCATTATTAACATAGTGTGGACTATGGTGGTATGTAGGCAGACATGGTACTAGAGAAGAAGCTGAGAGTCCTACATCTTGCAGGCAACAGGAGATGGTTTAAAACAGTAGACAGTACCTTGGGCATATATGAGACCTCAAAGCCCACCTCCATAGTGACACACTTCCTCCAAGAAGGCCACACCTCCTAACAGTGCGTCATTGGGGGCCATTTTCTTTCAAACCACAACATGTCCCCTTGGCTGAATCACTGAAGGGAATATATTCTTGCTCAACATTAGTCTGAGTGTGTCTGTGAGCTGTTTACTGAGAAGATTAAATTTAAGTTGCTAGATTGATTAAAATAGATTGCCCCCCTGCATGTTTCTGGTTTTATCCAATAAGGTGAAGATCTGTAGTGCTTCCCTACCTGCCCCGCCCCCCATAAATTGAAACCAAAACCTAAGAGAAACTCTTGATTCTGTGACTCTCCCCTCTACCTCGTTCCCAAGCATGGACATCAGTCTTATCCTATTTTTGGTCTTGGGACCTCTGATCTTTAGACTCTAAATGTACTACTGGCTTTCTTGGGGGCTCTGGCAGCTCACTACTAATCTTGAAGTTAGTGTTGCAATCTCATGAACCAATTACTTATAATTTCCCCCTTGCTCTATCATTGCCTACATAGACTGTCCATGTACTCTCTCCTCATGCATACACACATACCCTTCCTATTGGTCATAGTTCTCTGGAAAGCCTTGATGATAGAGTCACCAGTGTCCCACCAACCATCCTGACCCCTAGTCTGTACTCCAGACCTTAAATTTGTGTTCCAGGCAACAAGTCAAAGAAGGATGGAAAGGACAAACATGAGCCAAGTCAGCTCACTCTTGAGTGTATTCTGCTGCTTCGTACTAACTAGACCTCAGTCACAAGACCATTATTAGCCAAAAAAGAAGCTCAGAATCTAGCTTCTTAGTTTCTCACCTTATTAGAACACCATTCCGATACATAACAGAAAGTGGGCTTCTCCTTGGGGAGAAATGAAGACTGAGTATGCAATAGGTACCTCCAAACTGAGTCACAGACACTAATGTCCATAGCATATGATAAATATCCCATAAATATGAGTTGGATCAAAAATGTAAATTTGCATAAATTTCCCACTTACCATAAAATTAGAGAAACATTTTGTTACTCTGTTTCATTTTGACTACTAACGTGAATATGGATATGAATTCTAAGAATTCTCTTGAGAGATATCTGTGGACCAAGAGGTTCTCAAATTCAGATACTATATTGTTAAAGAAGAAATTTTAAGTGAACTGCAGTTGAAATTTGTATATTTAATGTATTTGAGTGTAAATGGATTCTTCTAAATTATTCTTGCATAGTTGTAAATGTATGTCATAAAAAATTAAATCTCATCTCTTTGGTCTTAAGCTACTCATTTACTAAGATTAAAAATTCACTCCCTAAATTCCTAGTTGTGCGGAGACATCATAAATCATAAACATGAAAACAGGATTTCACATACATTATTTGCATCTATATACCACACTAAACCCCAAAACACAGATGTGTATGTTGCTGTCATTTAAAACATTGTTGTGCTTTCAGTGTTTTGACTCATCATGTTGAAGACAATTTTGTGGAGTTGGCGCTAGGAACTGGCTTATCATTTTGTTACCGTTATTTTATGTTGCCATTACCATTTATTACAGAGAAGGACAGAACAACAAAGCATTTGAAGTAATGATGTATATCTTCATAATCTCTATACAGGAAAGAGGAGGGTTGGTCATTACAATGTTGACACGTAGGAAGTTAATTATTCTCAAGTATACATGCACACTGACTCTTACCCCCATCCACCCACATCTCTTAATGGAATTAGATTGAAAGGAAAAATTATCAAACTCAGTAGCTTACACATGAAAAAGAGAGGATTCTTTTCACCCCTGCAGAAATGGCATTTCCGGCCTTAGAAGTGTTCAGGAAGGAGACCCTCCACTCTTGCCCAGAGAGCTCCTACTGTGAGTGATGCACACCGCTGCTTCTGTAGGCGCAGAGAGGTCTCTAGGGCAATGGAATCCATGGCAACAGGACAGATTAAAATGACTCACTTCTCTGGTGCCAAAGTCCTTTTTCTGGATGAAAAGCAAGGATGCATCAAGTGTGATTCAGTCCCTGATATTAATAGCTAGTAGTTGTGTTCCTCATTTGCAAATGCCACTTGTCCTTATTGCATATTTTCTGGTTCACATTTTCTTTGTCACTAACTTCAAACAATTGGCACCCTTCCCCAGCCACCCCACAATGACTACCTGAGATGCAAGAAGTAGCCATGGCAATTAGATTATTGCTAAAATCAGAGATGTAACAACTTATGAAGGAAGAGATGGGCAGTTATCCACATTTCCTGGTTTCTCAGAGGAACACCTTTCTGACAAAAATACATATATTCACTTTGGACAACAATGGATCTTTTCTTTTCTACTTTGTAATGGATTTCACATTGGGTAGATTGATGCTCAATCTTAGCAGTTGAGCCTGAATTACTTTGAATTAACTCTTGGATATTGTGGACAAAGCAGCACATGTTAATTATCTTTCTGCCACCCCTATTTCCCATTTTTATAATTATTTGACATGATGGCAGCTACATATATAAAACTGAGCAAAGTTTAACCCTTGACATTTGACAATTCAGGTCAACTTGATCAAACTGTTAGGAGAGAGTTCCTATATACAGTATGGTAGAAACATAATTTGAGTTGATCAAACAAATGTACAGTAACTGCCATGTAGATCCATCAAATGGATCTTTTTACTATTTGATCAAGAGTTCTAGAATTAAAGTGATAATGAAAACCAACTTTGTAAGTGAGTTTTATGAATATTTGGAACAAAAGTTCAGGAATTTTAATTATTTTTTCATGAGAAAGTAATGGGTGGCATCACTCCCAAAGGGTGTAAAATTTTTTCCTAACTACAGTCAATATCTACAACAAGTATTCCAGATGCAAGTCGAGTGTGCTCACAGAGACAATAAACACTATTTATTGGTGCTGTTTGCTGTTTTTTAGAGTAACATCTTTGGTATCTGTGCTCTAGGTTTAAGTTTTTCCTAACAGTTAACATCACAGAACAATTATGTCTGAATTCAATTATCTCAGGTTTAATAAGGATAGTAATGCTATAATCAGGGTGGTAGTCAGGACTTCAAGTCCTGCCCTCTGAGGACTTGCTTCCCAAGTCTCACTGGCATTGTCAGTTGCTCTTTCATCAAGGTCAGTTAATCTAATCTTTACCTAGACCTCATTTGCCAGTTCTTCCTTGGGGGCCATAGATCTCAAAGTGTGATTCTCAGGCCAGCAGCACCCCAATTATCTGGAACTCATTAGTAATGAATACTTTGAGTTTTCATATAGACCCACATATTACAAATCCTGGAGGACAAGAGTGGTGACATTGATTCTCTCTGTGTGTATCTGTTTCTCTGTCTCTCTTTCTCCATTTTTCTGTCTCTTTGTCTCGTTCTATTTCTCTGTGTTTTTCTCTCTCTACCTCATGTTTGTGTGTGTGTGTGTGTGTGTGTGTTTGATCTTTGTTTCATTTTGTGGTGATGAGGATAGAACCCAGGGCCATGTACACAGTAAACATTCTGTACAACTCCATTGCATCGCCAGTCCTTAATGGTGTTATAATAATTTGAGTCTGAAGTCTGATAATCACAGCAGTTTGATCATTGCTGTCCTGTTTGGCAGCATCACAGCTCTTCAGAACCATGCCCACCTATAACAGGACTTTGTTGAAGCCCTGGTTTCCTTCTCTTTTTAGCACAGCCTCACTTTTGAGCTCATACCAGCACCAGAATTTCCTACAAAGACAACATCACTCTTCACATTTTCCATGTAATCCTTTATCACTTAAACCACCTTCCATATGTTTCTGTTACAAGGGTGTAAACAGAAATTAATCCTTATAAAATGTAAAATTGGTTCTTCTCAAAACTCAGCACAGTAGTTTATGAAGCAGAGTATTCTCATCGCTGTCAGTCTTTCTCTTGTAAACATAATAATCTCTAACAGCTTACTGTAAAAATACATAAACTCTGTTTCTGTCACTACCCAACCCATTCTGTTTATAATAAAATCAATCTAAATAATTGCTATTGATAAACATATATGTTGTTGCCAAATTTTAGCAAGCAAGCCGTGCTGTATTGAACACTTGTGTTTATAAAGCTGTTTAAATATGTTTCTGCAGTATAAGTTTCTCATGGTAAAATTATTCATCTAAGAGAATACATGCACATATCACTTTATGTGTATTATTTTCTATATTCCTGATGTTCTGACATCTGCATCTTCACAAAGAGACAGTCCCTTCCAGAGTTAACAGTGTTAACTCCATACAGAGAATGAATTAAGTCTATGAGCATCATTATGGATAAATCTTACAAAGCCAATATCTAAAGACAATGAGAGCTGGAAGAAAAATGCACATGACATGGAAACATTTATATAAAGGTTCAAGGCAATGTAAGCATTGCAAAATGTAAAAAGATCATAAAGTGAGAACTACTTCATGAAAAATGGTATTGTGTTGATTGGTATGGATTATCTGAGTCCCAATTTGTGCAGATGGATGAAATATATCAGGGCTAGAAATAGAGCTTGTTCATGGCTAGAAATATGTTTTATGATCAAGGAACAAAGGGTTTTGAACAAATTTCATCATCTTCACAAGTATTAATGAGGTAGTCTGGGACTGTGTTGAAGAGGAGATGATAGTAAATAGCACATTGTCACTGGGACTACCAAAGCACAGACATTTAAAATATATTCTACAGTAATAATTGTCCCAAGATTATGTGTAAAATTCATTTAATGTTATCTATACTGAAACCCCTAGAGAATGACAGGTTTTTCCATTTTGCAATGGCTCTTTGTGTAAGGCATTTCCAGTTTAGGTTTCAGAAGAGAAAAGTATTCATTTCTAGCAATACCTCGGAAGGAGACCAGTAGGTATGATTTGGTGGTTAGAAGGTACAGAGTTCAACATTATCTATTAATCATAGAAATCAGACCTTCACTAGAAGATGAAGTCAAACGAAACATGGTTGTCAATCACACAAATGCAGTATAAATAAATCCTAGCTGTTTTCCTAATTGAGGAAGCCATAGTTTCAGGGGAATGGCATGTTACATTTTAGCTATCTTGATGTTGATGAAGCATGGTGGATCATCAAAGAATACAATGTCAATTATATCTAGGGTATCTAATTCTATTTGTGTTTGTGTATGTGTGTGTGCACGAGCACACACTTTCTCAATTTTAACTTTCCTGTGACTAAGACTATAATTTCATGACTCTAGCAAAATACTAATTTAGTTTTCTAAGTCCTGGTTGTCTCTGTATCATAGATATGAATAATTTACAATACTGCCTGGTAATAATATTCATAAACACCAAGGCTTGTTGGACAATGACTGGTTGCCAGGCACTCTGCTAACTCCACTTATTTGGGATTTACTGTTCATGACCAGTTTATCAAGTAGTTACCGTAAGTAACAAGCCTACATATGAGGAAGCACAGAAGGGCCGAATAGGCATGGATTGCTGAGCATCTGTCTGATGCTAAAGATCAGGCTGCTGTACACACACTACTTTGATGCCTTTTGCTCACATCAGCTTGGCTATGTGCAGCACAGTTTCAGTTTTCAGAAAATGTCTATCAGAAAGTATAAACATTCAAACTGGCCTCTTTCTCAAATCCTCTGTGCAAATGAGCTAGATATGTGCTGTAATTGGAATGTATTTTCGGGTTTTAGGAAACCAACAAAAAAAAACTCTGAAATGTCATATATATAATGGTTATGGATTCCATTTTGAATTATGCCCTGCCACATGGACCAGCCTGATTCCATTTTAAGATTAAAAGCCATGTTATTACAAAGTCAAAATTAGTTTATTCTGGGTTAATGTAAAACTTGTGTTTGATCACGTCTTGATCTATTTCCTGGAATTTTGCATGTTCTATACCCTACACCCTAACCTTCATCCTGAAGATAAGATGTTCT
Source organism: Bramus lutescens (assembly GCA_001685075.1). Taxonomy (NCBI): domain Eukaryota; kingdom Metazoa; phylum Chordata; class Mammalia; order Rodentia; family Cricetidae; genus Bramus; species Bramus lutescens. The sequence continues at coordinate 156,009 of LOEQ01005724.1, read as the reverse complement.
ACCAAGGGGTTTTGAAATGTTCTGCCAAGTCCCTGCATAATCCAAAACCCTTGAAAACTCTCTAGCCTTACATTCTTTGGGGGGTTAAAATAAACCCTACCTTCTCCTGTGCTCAATGCTAGTTTCTCAGATCCCATTTGAGGGTGGTGGCTCTGTCTGACAGAAAATAAGCCTCGCTTAATTCAACTAAAAGAATTTGGGTAATGATCTTTACTCTCATTCGGTGGGATTAACAATAGGAAGCCCTATGCGATAGGACCCCAACCCGGTTTCTGAAGCTGGCCTGTCACTCTGGGACTCTGGAACTGGAGTGCTGCCTCACCCGTGCATACCTTGAAAATGTTCCAAGACTCTGAAGCATGCTTTCTGTTTGGTGGATTGTTGGGGCGTCTTGCTGCACTGAAAAGAAACTAGAAGGCACGTTTCTGAGCAGGAATCCTTCTGTAAGTCATAGAGAGAGTCTTCGTTGATGCCAACCACTAATGCTTCTGGTGGGATCCAGTCTGGAGGACAGAATGGTTGCTGATGAGATAGATGAGCTCCTGTCCAGGGCAAGAGCAAGACGTGTCACTGTCCATCTGGTTTTATGGTGCCAGGTTCTTGGCCCTCTGTGTTTTGTTTATTTCCTTCACAGGGCACTAGCAAGAAGTTGCTCTGCCCACCTGGTTCTTGAATACTGGGAGCCAAGATGGTCGATCAGTCAAGCCCAGTTAAATGTATGAATGAAGGTGACCACTGTATGTTTTGTTTTTGACTGGTCTCTGTTGACTACGTGAACACGCTGTGTTCTTTGTTTACCGGGTTCATTTTTGCTGACTCTGTCCCTTCAATATTTTGGGTTCTGTGTTTGGTGGTTTCATTTCTGCTATAGTTGTTGTTTGTTTGTTTGTTTGTGTCTGTTTCTCTGAATCTCCTTCAGCCAAAGCCATGGCTGGTGCCTTTGCCAATGCTGCCCTGCCTCAGCAGGCCAAATACTTACTTGTAGCTTTGTCTCCCCTTCCTGAGTCCTCTGCCAGGTGCTGGCTGGGATAAAACGCTGCACTGTGGTTGGAGGGAAAGTAGGCAGCTGGAAGCTATCAAGCCGTGCAGTGCTACAGGCAAAAACAGAAACGAAACTGTGGTCCATAAAGAGAGGCAGGAGGACCGACCTAGCAAGTGAAGACCAAACAGATCAGATACTTTGGCTGTTTGTTATGGTTGATTTAACAACATAGTTAGAAATTTCTATCTGAGCCTTCTCTGTGCTCTGGTTGCTGCCCCTGGTTACTGGATTTAGTTTTTAGATGTGAATAATATTAAAATATTGCTTTATGCCATTCTGCTTTATTGAAAATCTGGCTCTGGAATTGTGTTATGGTTCCCCTTTCTCTAGAGCCAAGCATCCTTATTTAAAAGTTTCCTGTCTGCTCTACGACAGGTGATCCACTTGATTTTGTGACAAAAGAAAACAAAGATCAAAACACAATAGTCAAAAACAAACAAAAACAAAACAAAATAACAGCAACAAAAAACAGGAGACACTAAAAGTCTATAATAATTAAATACATACATAAATAAAAGCCTTTGATATTTTTTAATCCTCAATCAAGTTAACATAAATCAAGTTTTGTTTACTATGGTAAATAACTATTTGATCTTAGAAAGAAACTGAATAACTTTATCAACTTTATCACAAATATCATGAACTGAACCGAAATATTTACCTGCATATTCTCAGATTCACTGAATCTGTTTTTATCAAACAAGAAACACTGCCATTTGATGTATGTAAAAATTCTTCTAATAATTTTACCAATTTTAGTTTACACTTTAGAGAACTAAGTCTAAAGACATCATTTAAAAAAGTTAAGATAAAATTGCTGCCCAAAGCAAAACCAAATAAGAGAGGAGATAAAAGAAACTGTTTTAGAGAAAAAAAATCATCCTGGGTCATCTCCTAGCTTAGAGCTTCTTGTTTCTCTCACCAGAGTTTGATGCCAACCTGACAGTCAGCAGCAGGGTCTGGCATCCCAAATTGGGTCTTCTGATTAAAATTCAACTTAGAAGGACCAACAGAGGTCTGATGTCATGAAATGGGATCTGGACAGGGTTTTGGATAGGCAAAGATAGTAAAACAATTTGTACTATTCTAGATGTAAAAAAAAAATAAGCTAGAGCTAGGGCCACAACTATAAGCACAAAATGTAAGATATTTTCCTTTTGCCAAAGCACACAGGCCCAACTAAAATGTGTCACTGTGCCTAGCAAGCCTTTCCCTCTGACCCATGGATTACTTACTGTTTATTATTTTATGGGGGAAAATGACTTTTTCTGCCAGACATTCCAGATTGTTACATGGAATGAATTCTAGGTAGCTTTAGAAGTCTACAAATATACATGAGATTCTCATCACCTGAGGAGCCAATGACTGTCCTAAACGGTCGTCATAAAACAGGCTCCTAAGAAACAGGTCATGACTAGAAAGGGCTCCAAAGCCAAGCAGCAGAAAGAAGTGGATAAAGGACAGAAATAAAAGATTTTTTTGCAGGTTTAAACCTAAAGCAAATAACTAAAAAGAAGTAAAAGTTAGGTATATTTAAGATGGACCTCAAAACTTTCCAGACATTAATTCATATCTTCTGCATATGGCACTTAAAATGTTTGATGAAAAGTCTGCCTATGGTAGAATGTCAGATCTGTAGCTGACCCTAAGGTCTCTAAAGATGACAGATGAGGCACAGACCTGGACTGTGGTAATGCTAACTACTAGGAAAAACTGTCCTGTGCCTTGCCAGCTAACCAAGGTCCTGTGCAAACTGTGACACTGTTGGGTTGACTGCCCTACTCTGCCTACGTCAAAGTAGGTCAATATTCCCAGCTCCTTCATCCATAGGAAAATCTTTCATTCCTGAATCTGGTAACTAAAGGTTTATTCTCATTGAATTTCTGTGTGATAGCTGAAGACTGACCTCCCCAGTGAAACTACAATTCGAGCCTAGGGTAATCATCTAAGTAATGGTAAATTTTGATTATTTTATTTGATCCATAGGCTATTTGGATTATACTTCTTGCTATCGTTTATCCTTCTCAGATCTCTGATGGTATTAACAATTAACTGTAGCTTTATCAGTTTAGCAGCAACTGACTAGTCAATGTGTTTTGTATATAAAAAAAAACAGGACTTGCATGATGTGAAATTTCCAAAGAATCAATAAAGAGTTATTGAAGATAGAAATTACAAAATAATCCCACACTAGCTCAGAATTACATATAATAAAGGGTTATTTACTTAGGGACAGACTCCTAGATCACAGTCCTAGATCACAGTCCTCTGCACAAACAGGAAACAGGAGCTGAATCCAGCAGCCGGAAGTGAGAGAATTAAAGAAAACAATGGTAAATATTAACATATCTAAAATCTCTTTTCTTTTATAAACTAAAAATATTCGTGTAAACTTCAAGGAGTTGAAGAAATCATAAAATTGGACCCATCTCTTACAAGTTAAATGGACTCCAGATATGTCCTCCTGTCAATCAATCAACAGCCTATTTCTCCCCCTGCCTATTGCTGAGGGTGGGGTCTTTTGTTCTCACCTGGTCTTGGAACTTCTATTCCTCAACAACAGTACTCTGGGCCTGGAAGCTCCAAATGTAAGACTTTCCTTTAAGTTTATTAACTTTAACATCTGTCCATAAACTTGATCTGATTCTGCATATTTCTTCTGACACCATCCAGAAATCAACTGCGGACCACAAACTGCACAGGGCAAACAACCACAAGCCCTGAAGTTGACAGAAAACTTGCTGAAAATTGATATGAATCAGCTCAGCCAATGTGATTTCTCCGTTTAGCTTGGTCAACAAAAAAGATGTTTCTGATGATTGTCCCATTGCCTCAATACCCTCCCTGCTTTTGGCTAACTAATATTACAACCTTCCTGGGGCCTGACAACAACATCCTAATTTCAGCTGAGAAGGAGTTATAGAAGAGAACCTGTCACCCCTTATTCTCAACAAAGGCTAGAATGTTAAATCCAAAGGGGGTCTCAGAAAGGTGACAAAAATGACTATATAATGCTTATTGACATACCTGGCTCCTTTATTATTATATAAATACTTGTTAAAAAACAAATAACCAAGGTCAATCAGCAAGTAAATTCATTGGCTGAATAGTTTTACAATATGATAGGACACACAATTTGCTTTGTGCAGAACCAAGATGATGGCTTTAAGAAAAATTTATTCCTTCTATGCTAACCAATCATACACAAGCGGAGAGACCCTAGCAATGTGTGGTGGTTTGAAAGAAAGTGATCCCCAAAGGGAGTGGCACTATTAGGAGGTGTGGCCTTATTAGAGGAAGTGCGTCACTGTGGGGCGGTCTGTGAGGTCTCTTTTCTCAGGGTTCACTCTCAGTGTGACATCAGTGGACTACATGTTGCCTTTGCATCAAAATGTAGGGCTCTCAACTCCAGTGCCACATCTGCCTGCATGTCCTGGTGCCTCTCACCATGATGATAATGAACTGAGCCCCTGAAAATGTAAGTGAGCCCCCTTGCCTTCCCCATAACGTGTTTCTTTAATGAGTGACTTTGGTCATCAAGTCTCTTCACAGCAGTAAGTACCATAACTAAGACACCATGACTCTTGTCAAATGAAAATGACAAAGATACTGCCTCACTCTAGCATTATCAGCCATACAACAGACAGAATTAACCATCCCCTGTCAAGGACTTGAAAGGGACACATAAGAAAAAAAGGCCCGGGTAATGGACCATTCTGATTCTGTCTTAAGATTGAAAGTTATCTTATTGAAAGGTCAAAATAAGTTCATTCCTGTTTTCTGAAAAACTTGGGTTTGACTATGTCTTGACCTATTTTCTGGAATTTGACATGTTCCACACCCTATACTCATAATCTCCACCATGGGAAGATGTTCTGTCAAGTAATTCTGAAATATTCTGCTGAGTTCCTATGTAAGTAACCGAAGACCCTTGGAAAAGTGCCTAGCCTGGCATCTAGGGACTAATACAAACCTTTCCTTACCCAGTGGCCAATGTTTTCTCAAAGCCCATTTTTGGGAGCTAGCCCTGTCTGACAGAAAATAAAGCTTCCTTAATTCAGTTAAAGAGTCTGGGTAATGATCTGTGGTCTCATTCAGTGAGATTAACACTCCCTCATTTCTGCTCCCTGCAGTTTAAAGATTCCAGAATTCAACTTAAGGTTAATCAGGAAGATTGATAACACTGTTCCATCTAAGAGTGGCTAGTAATTTATCACCTCGAAGTCTCAACTTTCTGCTCAGCATTACCCATAGCTCTCACATCAACTCCTCATGATCGCATCGCAGGGCAGGTTAACTGTTTTAATTTCATCACTGACAGACTGGAACCACAGGTAGGAAAAGTGACTCATTTAAAGTCATGTTATGGTAATCTCTGTTTCCAGTCAGCAAGGCATGGGCACAGTAATGATTGGTGTAAGAAATATTATCTGATATGAATGGAGCTTGGCTTTTCAGGTTGATGTGGAGATCTGGAAAATAGTCACACATGAAGTTATAAATGCAGTCCTTCAAAATAAAAAAAACACCTTTTAATAAAAAGGGAAATATAATGAGTTCATTCGTGGTGGGTTACACTTACCTCTTCATAAACTAAGTAATTCTGTTCAAAGGCACCCAAGAACTACCTACATCAAATGAAAATCCATGGAAGACTGCCTGACCAAAAAGTAACAGAGACCAAGGCACTTGAGTTTCTTGGGGAGTTGCTGTGGGAAGTCTTGGGCTTCATGAGCAGAGCCACAACAACTCTTTCTTCTTGAGTAATTCCTATGATGCTCCCCATTCTCCGTATTCCTATGAAGCCATGCCATTCTGACTCGGTCGAAGTGATGCATTTTGACACAGAAATGAGAGAGTATTTTGTATTTTTTTTTTAGCTTGGTTCTTTGTTTTGTTTGATTTCAGTAGAGTTACTTTTGGGCCACTATTATAGTTTCTACAGTTAAATGTTTTTCAAGGGCCTCAGAGAGGCCAGGTCTCTGTGCATGTGATGATGGGTAAAGTCAGAAAGTAATAGTAGAGCCCTCACTCTGATGAGTGATAGGACAGATAAACTGCTTCTTAGAGAAGGCAAATCTAAGCAGAGGTGCATGGTGGGGGTGACTGGATCATATGCTAAGTAGAGACAGATGTCCAGGCAGAAACACAGCCAGAGACAATGCAGAGGCGAAAATGAAGCTGACACGGTTGCCATGTGACCAGGTTGCAGTGTTTATGGCATCATGACATGGTTGGTTACCTGTGCAGCAGTCTCCATGCGTAGACTTTTAGAAGAACTTCTTGTTTATTTTCTGTTCTTAGTGGCTGGGATGAGTTTTGGATATACTTTGAGAGGATAGGAAATCTTCTTAGAGGCTATCCTGAAGTTCAGGTGTGTCACCAATCAGATAAACTGTGTTTTTATCTAGAGCTCAGAGTGTCTACTGAGATACTCGGGAATTTCAGCATTTACTTCTGAGGCAGAACTTTGCTATGTTGCTCAGGCTGAGTTTTTACTGTGACCCCACTGCCTCTCCCTCCTGATTGCCAGAACTACAGACGTGGGCCACTGAAGCTGGCCTGTTTTTCACATTTTAAAATTTTTCTGCAATGAGTCCATGCTGATTGAGACAGTATTCTAAAAGCAATTTTATTTTCATTTATTAAATATAAGGTATTAACCTAATTTTATTTAAATATACTATCAAATACTTCATCACATCACTTATATTTTCTAATAAAATTGTGCTGTAATTAGATTTTAGCATTCCTTTGAATAAAATAACTCTGGAAAATCAATCTTTATGCCCAATGACATTTTAATAGTGGATTCATAGAATTGGAGTTTTATGTATTGGTGGCATTGAATATCATTACAACAAATTATAAAATTAAATATGAACATTCTGAAAGTGTTTTTAATTTTATTACCCCCCACGTATGTTTGTGTATATGTGTATGTGTGTGTGTGGTGTATATATGTGAAAGCAGGGACATAAATGGCACCGTGAGTGTGTGGAGGTCAGAAGAGGACACGTTTATGGCGTTAATTCCCTCCTTCCTCCTTCACATGGCTTCCAAGGCCCAAACTCAGGTTCCTGAGCCACCAGCTGCATTCCATGGGTGAAACTGGAGATGTGTAATTCATCAGAACTGGGCTGGCGGCATACTGATTCGTGACTAATGAAATATTCCAGGTCACAGCCCTGACCACCTGGTGAAGTGCTCAGCAGTGGGTCTACACCTGAGGCTTGGGGTTGAAGTCACCTTCACTAGTTTCCTTCCATCTTCTCTGTCAGATCTCAGTGGTTCCAAAGCTAAGCTTACTTTGCTCGTACCCAAGTCTCACAAGCTTGGCCACCTGGACACCTGTAAGCACCCTTCCTGTAAGGAGCTCTATTCCCTAGAACAGACTCCCTGCCTTCCTCACCTCTTCTGACGGAGGAAAACATGATGGTAGGGCAAAGGCTTCTGCCTCTGACAGACACATACATCAAGGGAAAGATTTTACTGCAACCCTTCTCTATTTTTGTTTTTTTTTTTACTCTTAATCCTCCCTTTTCCCATTATAAAATATAAATAGAACTCTATGGTTCTGGGTTTAGGAAAATGCCATCTCTATGATTGACATGAAATGGCTTTTAGAAAACCTTTTTCTGGATCTTATGGTAGTGAGTTCCTTGGGGAGACACTCAGTTAGGAGGAAGTTCTGTTACTGTGTTTAATATTACATTGTTTTTGTGCTCCAGAGTTTCTGGGCCTTGGACTCTATTTTTGTCTATGTTACAATATAGTGCATGGAAAACTCATTATTTTACCCTAGATCTCTACCACTATAGCTCATTTAGCGTTAATTTTTGTGACAGGCAAAAATTTAAGGACACAATTCTCTTTATAGATAGAATTATGTTTTGACACTCTGCAATATTTAGAAGGTTACATTTATGTTCCCTGGCTTCTTGCTATGTGATTATAGTCCAATGGCTCAGGATTCATAGAAACAAAACCACTGTCCTCACTGGCAGTTGCCTAGGAAAGAATGCTCTGTGTTTGTGTTACATATTTGCAGAACCAAATGAGCTTATAAAACCAGCTTAATAAACCATCATCCTGATGCAAAGTTAACATCGGTCACTTGGCAATTTGATTGAAATTCAGCACACAAACTGGTACTTTGGCTGCAATCAATGCTTATGAGAAGCATGAGCAGTCTGTGCAAACCCTGCCGGATTTGGCAGCCCTGCTCCTCAGCTGTGACTCCCGAGCATAATCAATGCATTGGTTTGAATTCCCCTGCTTGTTGTATGCGAGGTTTGTCTGCAGCTCATTCAGATTCAAGATGCACTTTAAGGCCAAATTAAGGGAAGGACTGAAGGAAAGAAGAAATCTCCCATTTCAGTCTTGCTTATTGGAGTGCAAACCCCTCCGGGCTGCTGACATAGATGGACATAAATCCTTCTCAGAAATGAAGATAATATTGTTTGAACGAGTTTAGACTTCACCTCCAGGAAGGATGAAGGCATTACCAATCAGCACCAGTTGGAAGCCTCATCTTTTTATGGACTTGTTTGTAAAATGTAGTGTGGATTACTCATGTCTTTCTTTGCAATTACAGCTTGTCTAAGTCTCCGAAGCCTTGGAAATGGCACTGTGATCATACAATTATAAACTCACATCCATATTTAAGATCTCAGTATTTAAAAATGCTCTGTGTTCATTCACCTAAGAGTTACCGGTAGTGTGGCTCTCAACTTGCCTGGGCCAAGATGGGAACAGGAAGTGCATTTTTCCATTAATGTCTAGGTTTGGAATAAAGGGGGAGTTGCTGAAAATGAAATAAAAAACTGGATCCCTTGGTCATATTATTAGTGGGACATATTCAACTATCGTACCACCTCCCTGAAGCAGCCTTTTCCTGTCAAGGAAAAAGCCATTATTTTGACAGAGGGAGAACATTCAGCAGAGATTTTAGCCTGATACTCTGAGACAAAGAATGGTGCCTTTCTTCTTCTGTCATCTTCACTTCTAACCTCCGCTCTGACCCATCCTGCCTGCTTCAGAGACACCAGCATGAAAATGGAGAAAGATAAAAGTATGCCTAGGGCCCTGACTCATCATGGTTTAAATCCATACTTCTCTTCCAAAAGTGGCTCAACATGTAATTCCAGGCACTCGGCTTCTAAAAACACGTTGAGTTGAATGGACTGAAAGATAAAGAGTAGCTGAGGTTAAGTTTTGAGGTCAGGAGACCCTGTGCTATCTCTGCATCATATGCATCATAAGGAGCCTGCTTTCTTCTGATGACCAGGGATGGGTAAACGGACCTGACAGGAAACTGCTGGAAGTGTCGAGATGTGATGGGCAGCATGCAAGAGCTGAAACCCATTTTTCTTAGTGTCTGCATCTACTCCTTAGAGCAGCACACAAAGCATATGATTCTAAAATATTAACTTGCTTGGCATATTCATGCTCAGCTTCTTGGAATACTGTGACCAGTTCCTTTGCTTTCATTTTAATCCTGTCCATCTATGCCCTGTTCATCTTTGTTTTGCCCTACAGGAGCTTCCTCACTTTTGAAACCATGGTCTCCCCACACTAGCATTCTTGCCCTGTCTTGGTTTGTCATTTAGTCCTTGGCTGAACACTGCCTTGCACTGTTTATAAGTTTGCCTCCATCATAAAAGAAGCTTTTCCAGTGATTTGTAAACTTGACCCTTTCATTTGCACTTAACTCATATGCATGCGACCTTAGGGTAGAATTAAATAAAATTGAGATATTTGTCAGAATGGTTTTCTCCAAATTAAGTTTAGTAGCTCTGATGTAAGACCTGCATGTCATCCTGGCCATATTGTGCCTGTCTGCTGTGACTGTATCCACATCACCCAGGCTTCCTCCATGGTTACTCATCTTGTATTCACCTTTAAGACATCAACCTTTAAAACAGACGAACAAACAAATAAAAAACTAGAAAACAAAACAAACAAACAAAACCAGGTAAAACTAAAATGGATTTGAATAAGAATATTCTATATGCATGTATGAAAATACCACAGTAAGCTCAGGGTTCTGTTCAATTAAAATACAGTTAAAATTACTTGTTAAAAATACTCTTTTTATGGCTTACAAACACAAGCCAGACCATTGAGGAAGATATCTCTAAAAGTCTAGTTTAAAATGTATGTCCTTACTGCTTTTTACTCAAACTTATAGTATAAAATTAAATGAAAGAGAAGACTATCTTCAGCCATAAAAATGATATATTGCCAACAGAGAAAAGAACCTCTGCATCCATTAAACAGCTATGTTTTATGCAAAGTAATATTACAAGAAAGATTCTTCGGAGAGAATTTTCTTCTGTCTGTCAGCATTACAATTGTGTCTGTTTCCAGTGACTGTGGTCTTGGCTACCCAGAGGTCTGTATTCAAAGTGTTCCTTGGAAATTAGAAATGTTGACCTGAAATTACCATTTCTTTCAGCAGGATCCCAAGGCATAAATTCTGTTATTGCCATCTAGCCGCCATTGTCCCTATTTAAGCTTCTGAGGAAATTTGCAAACATCATCCAGTTGCCTCCTCTGGTAATTATAGAGCCTCAAAGTGCTGGAAAGAGGTGGCACTTAATAACACACATTACAAATGCCGGGCAACTTAGGCAATGAAAACACTGCTTAGCGCACACCACTGCAAAGGGAACCGCACAGTGGGATGCTCCTATTAATCAGAATGGATTTCATGTACGTGCTTATACCAACTGTAAAAAGGTTACAAACAACAGCAGGAGAGGCAATATGTTACACAGGGTGAAAAGCTGAAATTGGGACAAAACACATTCTTAGCACATTCTGCCACAATTCTGCCTCTTAAACAATGATCTCACTGGCGGAGTCTGTCAGCAGCATGAGTTGTTTTCTACATTAGTGTGTTTTGGTTATGAGCCACAAAAATCCTCTTTATTCAATTTTAATTGATTTCCGACACATCAGTATGTTTAAACGCACAGTATCTTGGGCTGAATGTTTGGGTTTCCTGGTAAAATAGACTCTCAATTTATGCTTTTTAAAAATGTGTTTTGACAGCCTATATTCATTTTACACAATAATGTTTCATCAAGGCATCTTTATAGATGTACATAAAGGATTTTGATATATTCACCTCTACTACTCCTTCTTCTCCCTTTAATTCCTTCTCTTTCCATATTGCCCCTCTACTTTCATATCTTTTTGAGTGTAGGAATCCAAGGAGTTTCACTACAGTAATTAACAGGAGCATAGTTTGGAGTTAATTTGTAGGTATAGGCACCTTACCAGTGACTCACCACTGAAGAAAATGTCCCTCGCCCTCCCACCAATCATTAACTGCATATAAACCATGAGACAGAGTTAAGGCCCCACAACCCATCCCCTTTTCATGATGTGGTATTGGCAGAACCAGTCTCTTGGAGGCCTTACGTCTTAAGTTCAAGATCATAGCAGTCAGCTCATACCAGAAGCCACCATCCCAAACTACTTCCTTCTTTTATAAACCTCTTACATTCTTCCTGTTCCTTCTTCTACCCTCTTCCTTGAACCTTGACCCATTATGAGCCACTGTGGTCACCATTTAAGACTGCAAAGAGAAAGCCAGGCAGTGGTGGCATATGTCCTTAATTCCAGCACTGGGGAGGCAGAGCCAGGCAGATCTCTGTGAGTTATAGGCAACTTAGTCTGTAAAGCGAGTCCCCTGACAGCCAGGACTGTTACACAGAGAATCCCTGTCTCAAAAAAAATAAAATAAAATAAAATAAAATAAAAAAACAAAAACAAAAACAAAAAAACCCAAAACCATAAAGAAAAAAAAGACTGCAAAGAAAAGCTTCTCTGATTAAGCTGACAGCAATAATAATATATGGGTATAAATACAGCTATTTAGCAGACACTTTAATAGACCCATCAGTTAGCAAAACAGGATCCCCCTCTGGAACCAATAACACCCACTCAAAGTCCTTTAGCCAGGTTTGTAGTACCAGATAAGAATTCCCTGCTTTAGACCAAACATCAATTTCAGCCATAAACAGCAGATTATCCCCGTAACCGACTCAGCACTATTGCACAGTGGGCACATCTGACCTGGCAGGTTGACATTGCTGCCCACAGGATCTCATGGCTGAATAAGACTGTTGATGATTTTCCTCCAGCTGCTTGCATAACACCTTCCAGCACTATGAGGGTAACAAGCAGGGAGGACGCTTCCTGCTCCACTTGTTTCTGTATTTTCTACAACCAAGGCTTGTGGTACCTTGAGCAATGGGCTCTTACCAAGAGTTCTGTGGGAAAAGCAACAGCAGGAGCAATTGTCTTATTGTTGGGGTGGTTGAGGACCATTGCAAGCGAGCAATCCAAGGGATATATCTCACCCTAGGCACAGAGACTTTTCTTTAATGATCTTTGGCTTCTAGGAACAATTTTACCTACCTATACAGGTACTACCATTCAAATTTCTTTCTCTTTTTTTATTGTTCTGATTAGCTTGCTAAGGATTATATTTCCTTATGGTTATTTTGGGCCCTTCTGTTATACATTCCTTAACCTCATTATCCCATTACCCCGCCCCTCCATCTCTCAATTTTTCTACCCCAGCAACCCCATGAATATTTTGTACAAGGCAAAGCATGAGAATTACAAAGGAAGCTAAAAAAAAAGCCCCTGGGAGATCTGCCATTCAAGCACATTTCCCAGAGTTTATGCAGCCTTTTTGCTTTTGTTTGTTTTGCTTTGTTTTTAGAAATATTTATTTTATTTTAGGTGTTTTGACTGTATGTTTGTATGTGTACCACATTTATACCTAGTGCCCTAAAAAGTCAGAAGATGGCAATGGATCTCCTGGCAATGGAGTTGCTGATGGTTGTGGCTAACCACATAGGTACTAGCACTGAACCCTGATCATTTGGCTTTTAACTGCTGAGTTATCATTTCATCCCAAAAGCTGGAGTATGTTTAAACTTACTCTAAGAGGACCCCAAAATGCCATACTTGACGAGGACAGCTAACTTTCATTTGTGCAAAAGCTAGTATTGACTCTGTGTAACAAAACTTCAAATTGTTTTGATATGAAAACATGTCAACTACAGTGAAAGCATAATTCTTCATTTTTCAAGGATATGTACTTAAGCTAGATAGATATTCAGTAAGGTAAGAAATAATGTTAAGAGTCCAATGAATCATTTAAAAGAGAAAAAAATGTGATTCACATAAGAGAAAAATGTGAGTCAGAACTAAAGAAACATTAGCCAATGGAAACAGAGCTACAAATGCAAGATGATAAATTGTCTAATAAAAATGAAATAGAGACTGTTCTTTGGTTTCTTGGCCACCCAGATAAGAATAATCACACAAAAACTAGATTGATTGCAACACTGTTTGGTCAATGGCTCAAGCATATTTCTAGTCAGCTCTTTACATCTTAAATTAACAAATTTATATTAATATGTGTGTCACCACGAGGCTGTGGCATACTTTTAGCAGCCACATGGCATATGCCTGACTCTGTCTGCTCTTTCTTTACATTTTTATTAAAATTTCCTGACTGACTTTACTTTGCTACGCCATTGACAGAAACAGTTTTATTCATCAACCAATAAAAGGAACACATATGCAGAAGGACATCCTATATCATCTCCCCTTTTCTGTCTAATTAAAAAGGAAAGTTTTTTAACTTTAACATGGTAAAATTACATATACAAGACAGCTATCAAGCAAGAATTATAGTTACAATATTTACTCCAGTTAAATTTGGCAAATTAAAGAAAATACTCTATAATCTATCCTATCTCTGTGAGCATAAAGTTGTATAACTAATTTAGTTTTTATCATAACTAAAGAAAACTATAATTATAACTATCTGTAACATGAGGGTCTGCTTGTTGGGGTTTATTGTCCTACCTGGTTCCCATAGCTGTTTAGCCCCAAAGAAAATCACACAGAGATCTCTATAAG
>LOEQ01005724.1:126539-136637 GCA_001685075.1 Bramus lutescens | reverse complement strand
GAGAGAGAGAGAGAGAGAGAGAGGAGAAAGAGACGGGAAAGAAGAAGAGGACAGAGCTGAAGAGAGAAGGGGGAGTAAAAAAGGGAACCAAGAGAAGCCAAGGGGGCAGCAGGGAGTAGGCGTGGCTTGTCTCTTAAAGTGAAAAACAATCAAAACACTAACCTGGGTTTGGTGAGGCCTAGTGTAACTTCCTGAGCCTAGCTTGAGTTTGGAGTCCTGTCTCTGGCTACCTGACCTAGGTCTGCCTCTGCTCAGTCACTGCTAACATGGCAGAATATTATTGGCTCTTGTTCCTTCCTTGCTCTACTTCCACCCATCCCAGGCTCCCCACCCCCTATCTCAGCCTATATAAGTTCTTGCCTGATACAATTAAAGGAACTTCTGCTTTGACAGACTCCTGACTCAGTGTTTGTGTGTTTCTCACTCCCACCCCCAACCCTCTCCCCATCCCCACCCCCTAGCCAGCAGGGAGGTCTGAGTAATCAAAGCTCACCATCCAGCTCAGCCCCAGGGAAAGTCCACAGGTCCCTCTGCTCCCATCCTTTCTGCCAGAGAACCCAGCACTCTTACAGGATCAATCCACATGAACAAGAAAGATCGAGTTTCCCAAGGATGAGGATCTATTTACATTTCTTAATGAGATTAAGAGGTGGAATTTTAAGAATGTCACAGAGTGAACTAAGAATTCTTGTGGCCTGGACATGATCTGTTGGACTGAAGAAGAACCCTCCAGCCCTCCAACTATTAAGGTCAGTGCAAGATAGGAACAGACCACAAGGGCAACCCAATATCCACATGTTGTCATGGTAACTTTCTCCTGAGACACAGATGGTTAAATCTAAAACAAACAAACAAACAAAAAACACAAAAACAAACAAAAAACTCACCACCTCACCTCATATGGTTGACTTTGGCACTAATATCCATATTCTGGAGGGTAGTAGAAGGGTGTTTGCAAGATGAAGAGCTGCTGACATTGCCAAAATTTCCTTACAGTATCTCATCCTTAGTAATCGTGGTTGCTTTTACAGCAGCAAATGCTTCTAGGAAAGATTTCATTAACATTCCTCTGTCTTGCTATGTCTTCCACAGTTCTCAGCAGCCAGCCACATTTCAAAAATAGTGGAAGGTCAAAATTTGCAATTTCCACGGACTCTACGTGCAGACCACATGGATCTCCCTTCTTGCTTCTGAAACAGAAAACCTGCAAGGATTCGCTCTCTGGTTACAGCAGCTTTGTTGCTGGGGCAATGGCCATTCTCTCCTGTGACCATATCAAGTTAGATGTTTGTTCTCAGAAGAAATGCAAGGTACAAGGAGGTAGTTGTGGCATGACATCATCATTTAGTTTGCCACCTATGAATTATATTTAACCTTATAAAAAAGGGAGTCTTGAAAAAATAGCTTAATAACTTTAAGGCAGTGAAAATAAACATATATACCAAAGCCAAATTTTAAATTGATGCCAATTATTTTTAGGTTTTTTTTTTTATAGAAAAATAATGGATTCCCAGGAGCTTTGTGAAGATAGTAGATTTCTCCATTACCCTGTATCCATTTCACTTTATTACTGCCATTTTATATTAATATGGTGAGTCTGTTAGAATTAATGAACCTTAGTACTAATTCAAGTGTATTTTTTTCTTCAAGTTTCCTTAGTATTTACTGAATGTCCTTTCTCTATATCAGCGCTGAGTTGCTGTGTATTTTAAGCTTCTGTGAAAGAGACACTTTCTTGGGTTGATTTTAAGGAGTAATAGTTAAGGTGTTTTCTACTGACTGCAAAGTGGACTTTTAATGGTGTTGTTCAGAGTCTCAGTGAGGTCTGGATATCCTGCTCCTCCCGTCCCATCACCCTCTCTGTTTTCCCCTTCTAGTAGACAGATGCTCATGCCCAGGCAGGAAGACTCTTCCTTTGGAGGATACTGAGAGGTTATTATATCACTCTAGTGCTTAGACTTGCCTCCTTGTTGCTTCTATTAATTTCCCCAGGCTTCTTAAAGCCACATTTTTGTGACCGATCGCTCCAAAATTATTCTAAGCACACTATCACTTGCTACCTTCAAATCATACATCTTCTTTTAATGGATTGAACATCCTCAGACCACATAAGAAGTTTGTATACAGTGGATGTCCAACTTTCTATCCCTCAGGTTACACTTAAATGGACACTTTCTGTTTTCTACATTCCTTTGATGTTTATTATACCAGGAATGGGTACAATAGTAAGACTTGAAAAGTTCCAGGAGAACTCCATTGATTTTGTATCTGTAGCTTGCCAAAGTCATTTATATTTTCATTGATTCTTTTGCTTTTGGTGGTCCGTACTGTTAATCTATACCAAGTTTGTTAGTAACCAAAGTTAACAAGACTTTATAGTAGGAAGAAAGCTCATTCGCTGTCCACACAGAGCTGTTCTGGATGTAGTGTAGCATTGTGTTCAGGCTGTGTATTGGCTAATCATGGTTGCTGACTGCATCTCTAATCACCTAAAATAAAAACCACTGGGGCACTCCTGTGAAGGATTTTCTTGATCAGGTTAATTGCAAGGAGAAAGACCCACTTTCACTATGGATCATACTTCCTGGTGGCAGCCCCTGAAAGGACATGGGAGAAGGAAACTTGCTTCTTGCCTGCTTGTTCGTACTCTTGCTGGAAAGTCCATCTATCCTATGGCTACACTATTCATTAATTAATATAAGAGCCAACTTCTTTGAGATTCCAATGAAGGCTAAAGACCAAAAGCTCTCCAGGAATCTGCCAGGTTTTCAGTGCCCAGATTAGAACTGTTGAGACATTCAGTCTCATGGTCTCAACTACTGAGTCTAGACTCATTAATGTAAAACAGTCATTGTTGGACAATCTGGACCACATATAGTAAGCAAGTCTAATAAGTCACACATACATATGTGAATATACTTATTATATCAATTTTGTCTCTTTAGAGGATTCTGACTAAGATATCTAATATTTCTTGCATTATTAGTGACCCACACATACCATTTTAAAAACATTTATCATATGTTTTAAGAAGTATTAATTACTAGCATTCTTTTCTTGCTTCTACCCTTGTATTTGTGCACAAGGATTTTCTGGCCTTAGGTCTGGCCATGTAATTCACTTTAATAAATGGAACAGAGAATGTAAAAGAGCAGATGTGGGAGAAGTGATGGCACCGGGCACCTGCCTTTTCTTTAGCTTCCCTCAGAAGCATGAGACCACAGGTGAACAAACTCAAGCTTGTCTTTTGGAGGATGAAATGTTACACAGAGAAGTGGAGCAAACCATCCCAATCAGGAAGCCCTAGTCAACCTCGAGTTACTGGCAGGCATATGATTCTCAGCCAAGCAAAATAAAGCGTACCCCAGGTCACTAGAACTGTGAGGGCAGCCCACAACATTGACTCAGAACCATGAGCTAATAAATATCCATTATTTTAAACCTCAATGTTTTGGGAAAATGTTTCTCATACAACATAAGCTACTACATACAACATACTACATACTACATACAACATAAGTCACTATCTAACCAGCTGTGAGTTCTATGTCAACACCACACATTTAATGAGTCCCTGTTATGGTTTGAATGTGAAATGCCCTCAGAGGTCATGTGTTTGAATAAATGGTATATAATTTGTTGTGCTATTAGTAAAGGGGCTTGGCATGTAGAAAGTAGAATGTCATTGAAGGAAGTGGGTCACTGTGGAGGAAGGCAATATTGGTTATAACCTTCCTTGGTTCCAGCTGAATTCTGTTTCTCAGTTTTCTCTGATCTGAAGAATTTTAACTATCGTCTCTCAATGTCAGGAGCTTTGGCATGGATGCCCTACCTTGATGACACCCCTCAAACCATGAACCTAAATAAATACTTCCCCCCTTTAGTCTGCTGCTATCATGTAATTGTTCTTAGAGACAAAAATATAAGTCAACATAAGATTTTCCTATCCTCAGAATATCATACAGATTTTTTATCAAATAAGTAACTATGGGGGGAAAATCTAATATTGATTTTGTTCAGTTCTGTGTTCATCAAACACAGCCTACAATTTGAAAATAAAAATGCACTGAAATAAAGAAGTTGTGATTTTAGCATATTTCTGCCTTCTAATGAATCTGGTTTGTAATCTTCTTCAAAATTATTCAATATTATTCACACGGCTGAAAGTATCTAGGAATAAATTATCTTCATAAAAAGCATCTCTTAGAAGCTTAGCCAAATTGTATATATAAAAACAGATTGATTCTAGATGAAATGTGGAGGGGTTCTTTTCCTCTTCAATTTTTTTTATTTAAATCCATGCTTTTGTCTCTCCCCCTGAGGCCAGCAATTATTGTTTGTAGTCTGAAGTAGAAGTGTTGAAATCTTGAATGCAAAGTTTGGGGGGCTTGGGGATGAAAAAGACATTTCCTGTATGATTAGTAGCAGGAAATACCAGAAATCCCATTCAAAATATCCTTTTACCTAAAGGGTTTATTGTTGGTTCTTTTTGTTTTGTTCAGGAAAAGCAACATATCTACTCCACAGTAATTATTTCTCATTCAGTTGCTTCACATAAAAATATAAAAATTCACTGAACAATGTCAGAGGCAAAAAACATAGTGAATGAACTTATGATAAGGTAGAAAAATGTGGAAAGAAGATTCAGTGGGAATCAAGACTGGAAGGAATGTCCCATATGCTATTTACTAGCCCTGTGATTTTGGGCAATCTATTGTTCATAATTTGGGCTCATATTGCTAATAATTTTTGTTTCTTTGTATATGATGCGTACCATAATATCGAGTAGTTTTTATATGTTTTTAAGTGCAAAAGAGGTAAAATAGATATAAATGATCAACCTGTAATTTTAGCTATTAAATTAGATGATAAGAATAAAATTTAATGGCACTTCCATAGAATAAGTATTATGCTGAGGGGTTGACTTTCCTTCTGTGTTAGATCACAGCATCAAGAAGCCAGACTTAAGATATTTTGTCGTCTGTTAGTCATATTCTATTTCTGCCCCAGTAGGGCTGTTGGGAATTCAATAGTAATGTCTTTGCTCACAAAACACAACCACAAAAAGAAATATCTTTTTTCCCCCACTTAATAAGGTATCTGTCTATCTTTTGTAGTCACATCTAGCTGTAAGGAAGCCTGGAAAACAAGCCTTTATTCTAAGTAGTGCTGTGTCCAACTATAAATTTGTGATTTAATTATTAGGAGAAAATGGATATTGCAGGGATAAACTAAGATCTTGCTACAGGTGTTTAATGTATAAATTTTTCAGTGTTTGGTGTGAAATACATATTGTAAAAGGAAATGATGGAGCTGACCTGAAGTAGAAACCAGAATACAGAATGTGTATTCTGAACTTATTTATTCATAGCTGTAGGCGAGGCAGAAACAATTAAGGAGAAGCCCTACTGAAGACCTATCCCTGCTAAATTGTCTCTAGACAGACCTGAGGGAATGTTAGGTAAGAAAATGACCTCTTAGTAGCTGATCATTAGTACACTCTGTCTTCCCTTTCTCTCTCCCTCTCTCTCCCCCTTCCTCACTCCCTTCTTCCTTCTTCACAGTATTCTTTAACTCTTAAAGTGAGCTACATTTACATGAATCCCAATGTAATTTAATATAATTCACCTTTATGTTGTCATCTAAACAAGATTTCACTTTTTATATAACAAACATTTCCTGTAACTGTTAGAAGCAAAACCAAAGCAAGCTGTCTCTCTTTAATCCCTCAAGCAAGAAGATTTGAAAGGATGCATAGGGAAAACTAGAGAAAACCATGCAACAGCTACTTCCCTTAAAAGCCATGCCTTAAAATGTCTCCATGCAATGTGCCCTGGTTTCCACATGACTTAAGCTTGTCTCCAAAGGCTCATAATTGAAAGCTTATTCCTCGGTATAGCAATGGGAGATGTGACCTGCCTTTTATTGCTTGGTTGGTCTAGAAGGAAGTCCTTAAGTCTTCATAGCTGCTTATCCTGGGAAGACTTGCAGGGCTCCATCCTCCAGGCTTCTTGTTTTGAGATGTGGTCTTCTAGTTCTGCACAGACTCCAGCTAAGAAGACACCTGCTCTAAAGTAACTAGACAATGGAATACCCTCAGCAACAGTGTGCTGTGCTGGACAGTCTCCAAAACTTTGAACTTAGTTTTTCTTTATAAATATATATTATCTTAAGTATCCCATCCTTGATAGTAATGATAGTAATGAAGACCAAACTAATACATTTTTTTCTTTTCCTAGATCTTCATATTTTAGTCCCTGAAACTCCAGTATATGAATCTCTGATCGCAGTGATCCTGCTTTGACTTATTTGTTTTATACTGCAAGGTGATTTTACATTGTATGCTAGCAACAACTGTTTATATCTCATTCGTAATAAAGAATATCTTACAAATCCACCTCACATATTGTAAATATGTGTATAGTTTACTACATCACTTTAACAAATTACTACAGATTTGTTACTTAAAGGAACAGAAATTCCTTCTCTCAGGATTTTTAGAGTTCAGTGGCTCAAAATCAGTTTATTTGAGAGACTCTGGGGAAATATTCATTCCATAATGCACTTCCTATAGCTAGTTAATGCTAGAGTCCTAGATGTCCTCTGACTGTATCTGACTGGTTTCTGTTTCTTCCTTAAACATACTTTCTCCTCTGTTTGTGTTCCCTACTACTAGGGCAGTTTTGTTGGTATTTAGAGTCTGCCTGTATAACTCAAACTATGCTTATCAAATAGCTCTCACTTTGTTACATTCGGGAAGCATCCTGCCATTTACAAACTGTAGGGATAAAACTGAGATGTGTCTGGGTATTGTGGTGGTTTAGATGAGAACAGCTCTCCTACACCCATGTTTGAATCCTAGGTTTTCAGTGATAGAACTGTCTGGGAATGATGATGAGGTGTAGCTGTGTTGGAAGAGGTACAATGTGTCACTAGGGGCACACTTTGAGACTGTGAACTAGTCCTATGCCTAGTGTGCTCTCTCTGCTTCCCATTTGTCATCAGGATTTGAGCTCTTTGTTGTTCCCACCACTATGCCCTTGCTCCACCATCGTGGACTCCCACCCTCTGAAATTATAAGCCTAATTGAATTTTTTGTTTTATCAATTTGCCTTGGTCACGGTGTTTTGTCACAGCAATAGAAACCCTAACTAATACAGGCGTTCATTTCCCAACTTACTTTATAAATGTTGCATAACTTCTAGTTTTTCACAGTATTAAGATGCTATTAAGTAACAGTTCAGCTCTTTGTACTGGACTATAAGATTTTTAAAGTATTTTTCCTTTCATGAAATTTTTAGCAAAACCTGTTTTTCATTAAAATAAAAAATTTTCATAGGAAAAACTCATCCACATTCCATATATAATTAGACAGCTAGTCCCTGTATTAGAGAAAATACTTCCAATAACTGACCTAGAGGACCATAAATTCTTCTTAGCTGATTGCCTTTGAGCTTCCTTCTTGAATAATCCAGTAAAGCCTCCGGCATTGGAACCAAGGGAAAATGGTGAGATTGTTTTGCTAAGGACTTCAGCATCCAGCAGGCATTCAAAACCTTGGGCAGAATACTCAGCTTCTCTCTGCCTTGAAGTACAAACCTCTCTCCTTGAACTCAAGGACACTTGCTCTCTTGTGGGAGGCCAGTATTTACGCTGTCAGGTACCTGAAAGGAGTGTTTCTTTAGCCTGTCAGCAAATAAGTTACAGTTCCTGGGGTCAACGTTGGAACTGGCAACATGTATTGTGACCCAAATAAGCACAATTTTAATCCAATAATCATTGTTTTAAAGTAACAGGCAGATTGATTAAACTGGCTTTAGTTTTTGCCTGAGGGTTAACATGCATGCAGCTAGTTCATGCATAATTCTGGGTTGGTGAATATTTTGACTACAACTCTGAGAAATGGCAGAAAATATTCAACTATACTAAATTATACTTCCTTTAAATATTTATTAATATTTCTTTGGCACACCTTTGGAAATGTTTTTATTCCTATTCAGAGAATGTGACAAAAATCTTATCTTTGAATAGGTGTGATTTTTTGGCAACAATTTTGATTGACTAGACTAAAGAAGAAAGAAGTCAGAGTTCAAGGAGAAAGACATAATAATCTGGCAAGAGTCAGCCCTGGATGAACCTGACTTTTTACTGGGGTAAAAGACACACATAAGAGATAAATTGGAAGGCTGAAAAAATGAAATTCTTCAACACTGTGATAGGCTCACAGACATTGACATGGCAGCGGAATAAATTTGGTTGTATTCTTGGTTCATTTGCCCATGACCCAGTAGACTTGGTATTTATCTCTATTCTGCTAACAACTTGAATGAGCTCTTTCTGTCAGGCTGGGGATGCTCAACTCAATGGGTGTCAACAGCACTGTTTTCCCTTTCAGACAATGAAATGTGGAAATAGCTCACTTTGGCATCAACAGCAATTAACAGTATTTTCAGTGAAGAACTAAATCCAGCAGTCAGTCATATCTGCTTTCAATGGTTAGGACATATGTGTTCTTAAAACCACACAGGAAGGAGCAAATGGCACCAATTCTTACTCTTGAAGGACGACCCTTCTGTGATTCACAGCAAAAAGGAACTTAGTATAAAACCCAATTCAGGGCTTGGGTTACATTTAGTCTCAGGACCAGGAATCGAGAGGCCTTCCTGAGGGCAGGAAGACAGAAAGACCAGCTGACACGTAATTTATTAGGATAATATCTCCTCTCATTAGACATTTACTTCTTCTCATTCAGTGTTTCTCAGGGTGCATAAAGATATACCTTTCTTAGTTTGCCTTCATGTCAGAGGAAAATCTAGTGAATTGATTCAGTTTTTCTCCTAACAACCTCCATTCAGAAGCCTTGTTTGAAAATTAAATTCCTGTACTTAGTGTGTTGCCAGACTGGCCTTGTTATCTATAATGTCTTCACTTCTGAAGGACAGGTAGATTAAATCTATGAAGAAAGTATCTAGCTTTCTATGTTGTCTTTTACTAGTGACCCTATACTTAGGAAAGTGAACTGTTAAGGACTCTTTGAGAAGCATCATATTCTAAGTGAGAGACACAGAGCACTGAAATAAGAACTTTGGAATTGTAGATTTTAATAATGACTCTATCATGAATTAACTATGATCTCAGAAAGTCATTTTCTCCTCTACATTTTTCTTATAAAGTAAGTATAATAATAAGTTTTAATTATATATATAGTAAGATTATATATATAGATACATATATCTGAGCATGTTTACATATATATGCAATCCACTTTGAATATATAAGAAAAATTGATTTTATTGAGGAAAGTTCTGTATCTATTTGAGGTCAAATATATACATGCATAAATGCATATGTATTTGTGCATTTGTGTATATGCTTATGTGTGTTTGATGTATATTCATTTATAGAAAAATACATACATGGGAACAGTATTGCTTATATTTCTTTCTGTCATGGTCTCTGATCCATGAACATAAAACTATGACTTCATTTAAGTGATTCCATCTGGAAGAAAAAGTAAAGTTGAGAAAGTAATATGCCTTCTCAATCTTCCAGACCACATCTCCCTAGAGTTCAGAGTCTGGCATGCCTGGAAATAGTTTACAACATTCTATCCTTTAGTAAAAAATATCTTTCTATAACAATACAAATTCCTCTGGAAAAGGCACCTAGAGCTGTGTTCAGTATGTTGAGGAAGCCACCTAATGTGTGGCTAAGTGGCCAGCAGAAGCTCTGTCCAATGTAGGAAGTTCATGCAAAGGAGTTGCCCATTGTGGCACTGGAGGAGAGAGCAGCAAAACTGCTTAGACCAGTCATGGAGATGCAACAGAAAGACAAAACAACAAACCTTCATGGGCCCTCAGAAAGGAATTTTACATCTTCTGTTGAGAATTCTCTGTTCAGTTCAGTGTCCCATTTATTAATTGGGTTAATTAGCAGTTTAAAGTCTAGTTTCTTTATATATTTTGGAGATCAGACCTTTGTCTGATGTGGGGTTGTTGAAGGTCTTCTCCCAATCAGGAGGTTGTCTTTTTGTCTTAATGACATTGTCCTTTGCTTTACAAAGGCTTCTCAGTTTTAGGAGGTCCCATTTATTCAATG